>JABASL010001249.1:0-11606 GCA_019775825.1 Neanura muscorum
CACTGGGTAAAGATGTAAAACATCGAATTGCTATTGACCATGTTACATTTAGTGACATGTTTGGAAGAATACTTTGTTTAAAGTTATTTAAGTACAGAAATAGTTTTAGTTTTTCAATTTTAGAATAAGTCCAAAAAGCAAGAATTAATTTTTCCACTGGTAAAATACATGGATGGATAAAACTTGGCAGAGATACGAATACGTCCCATACATAATTATAATATTCAACTGCCTTCATCAAAAATTAATTTGAACAAAATTAATTTAACATTTAACAACAGTTATAAATACTAGAATAATCTGTCAGTCACCACATCAAAAGATCATCGAATCAAATAACCCGTTAGATATTAATCGGGGGTAACAATGTACACAGATCACAGGGGTTAGTAACTAATTTTAGTAAAATTACAGGTAAATAACAGTTCACACTTTCGTGATAATTAACCTACGAAATTTATCCAGATGAAATCTTCATTGAAACTCATATTGCAAGAGTTGTGCTTGTTAATAGAAATAGGGGAAACAAATATTTGTTCCAACAAGAAACAAAACACTGAACCATAAAAGAAATTAAGAGACTGGCTATTGCCTAATAACCAGCAGACACCTGGGGTAAAACACAATTAAATTACCTATAAAAGATATTAACAGTGAAACGTTGAAAACAATATAGGGACGCGTAATGACGCCACCAAGCGCAAGTTCCTTTTTAGGTTATTAAGTCGTTTGTGCCATTTCGGATTCCGGTAGTGGGTGAAGGTATAACGGGACACTCAGGATGTTGATGGTGATCAGCGGAATGGTCATGCCCTCCAATGAAAACTTCCACAAGTACCATTGTTAACCAGCCCAGTATCACAAAAATTAGTTGAAATAATCCCTTTCCTGAGAATCTTGCTCTTTCTCGTAAAATGACCTATTCAAACAAACAAAAATTGAAGAATTTGATGCGACAAACATTGAGACAAACGTTTAAATCAAATTGAAATAAATTATCTAAATAAGGGAGTTTAAGGTTTTTGTCTAGAAAACTTTCTTAGTGTAAACACATACCTCAAAGAAGGCAACATAAAGCAAGGTCCCACTTGCCAGAGTCTGTAATACGGCTACTAATGTAACATTAGTGTCCACATTGGAATCTGATCCGGAACGACTAAACAATTCTGTAATGATAGTTCAAGTGGCAATACCAAGTGGTGTCATTAAAGCGAAGAAGAGGACGTAACGAAATTTGAATGAAGCGCTGAAATTAAAACCAAATGTTTAATTAACACTAAACGTTTATAAGCGTAATTGGAATGCATTATAGCTTGATGTTCGTTTCTTTTGTTAAGTACCTTGATGAAGTTTGAACTAAGGAACATAAATTGGCTGATGCATTTCGTACTTCCATACCCAAGCAAAAAGCGATAACGAATTTGTGGGCTGAAACAGCTCCGCCTGGAACATTATAAAAATTATATGAGAATCTCATTCTCAGTCAGATCGCCTTACATTAAAATTTTTTTTAAAAAACTTACAGAGATACCAAACATCTGACGCATCATTTCCTAAACCAACAGAAAGTCCCTCCAAGCCGGCATGAACCGAGAGAGCCACCAACCCTACGAGGGAACGCAGTCTTGCAATGACAGTTTTCCGGTCTTCTTTCTGCAAATTAATTAAAATTAATTAATATTTCCGATATCGTTACGTCACGTTATCATTACGTTAGTTATCATTACGTTATCACCCGCCGAACAAACGTATAATAATTAGGATTAATATTGCTTATATTAACTTAATATTATATCCATATGAGGTAACATATTGCATTATAGATGCAGCTTTTTAAGAATGTGCAGTCGTCCTTTAACACTTGATGAATATTAATCGTTAGCTAGAAAAATGCAACGTCAACATTTTTCTCGGAGCTAACCTCCTCACAATAGTGGGGCTGCAAATCTCAAATTAATAACTACTCCATGCATTAACATAAATTAATGACTGCCTAAGGTTATCTGACAATAAAAATCTCAGCAAAGTTGAGTACATCCTTACCCTATTATTAGCAACAGAAAGGATGACCTTGGCTGCTTCTGGATCAGATTCCTCAATGGGAAATAGCTTAGCCGTTTGATGTTGATCTCCTTGTCCATTGTGACTGTGATGGTGATGATGTGAATGATCAGGACTGCCTCCATGACCGTGCCCTTGACATCTGCCACTTGTATTGTTCTGATTTAGGCTATGTCCATGTTCACCAGATCTAGTCTTCTCTTCAGCAAATAAAAATACTGCGGCTGGCTCGTCACAGCGATTTGGAGGATCGTCGTGATGGACATGTACTCCATGATTATGACCGTCACCCTCTCCTAGAAAAGGTTAAAAGAGAATTATAGCTAATCAGTACTTCCGTTAGCGTTATGCTTCAGTGACGTATATCCACATTTCATAAAGTTACCTGGATGACCCAGTGGTGAATGGAGATCATGACATACCAGAAAGTGAGCAATTTCTTCCACAATATAAACAATAAATATGCCAATGCAGAGACTCATCTCTGTCGTAAAACCGCTTCCTTTTGGCCAAGCTTCTCGTGCCTAGAAATCAATCAATGAGAAACATGCTTAAGACAAATACTAACAACAATCAATGTCAGTGACATCCACATCGTCAGTGACATCATCTCACTGAACGTTTTTAACGATTTACCTCCGGAAGTATGTGTACCAAGGACGTTGCAATAAGAATTCCTCCTCCATATGAAAGTGTAAGTGATAGAGCAAATCTAGGGAAGGTTGAGAAGACTCTGAATGCAGGCAGGAGGCCAAATATCAGTGACCCAGAAAAAATTATCACCATTGACCAACATTTGGCTACTAATTCGTCAGACATTTTTCCAGATCCAAATAGATAAAGGTAAAATAGAATACAAAGGAAGGCACAACCGATCCGGAATCCAAATCGTCGGGTTAATCGAATTACACTGTTCCGAACCCAATTGATGACCAAACCAATTTTTGATATTCTACACATACGGAATGTCGTGACAGACAATCTCGGATTGTTCCTGCAGCGTGGCAGCTGATTCCAACAGCGGCACTGCAGCTGGTGACCAACAAAAGACTTACGATGACAATGATGACGTCCTTGTTATAAGTTCTTCCCACCTGAATATTGTTCCATTAATTAACAATTTTAATTAACATTTAACTGATAGTAGTTCATTGTTATTCAGTCACAAACAAGCACTACTCTGTTTCTCGAGTTAAAAAAATCTTGTCACCACCAAAAAAGTCGTGTAACTTATCCCGTTTTCCCGTTTTTTATCTTTAAACAAAATCACTCATCCTTCTGGGACAGAAGTTCTGTGGCTGGCCTCTTCTGCTCGTAAAAAATTCTTCTCCACCCACTTAACACCCGGCCGGCGCGGCGGCACGACCACGACCACGGTGCGGTGGTACAAGAATTGTGGTGACGCTGTGATTTTTCAGCCTTAGCTGCTTCTAGAATTTGCTAATTAACCGAATTAACCGAAAATTACAACGCACTGTCACAAACAGATTCTAAAACCGTCTGAGAATTTGAATCAAACCCAATATGGCGTCTGCTAGTGATTACGAACATGCGCAGTGAGATACCCACGCATCTGAAAAGTAGTTCATATAAAATGGCCGCCTGACCATGTGCAGACTGCGTCGTCTGACTGCGCAGATGCCAGCCGAAAAACGTTAAATGCTTGAGCCATCCTGTCATGAAGGATGCCTAAAGCAAAAAAAAACGTTTGTGACCTTGAAGTCGACATTTCGGCTTACAACAGCAGCCCCCCCCTAGATAACTGCTACAAGCTACATGTAGTCTGCAGAATGTTACATATTTTTATTTTTGTTGTTCGAGTTACTAATAAAGCGTTCCTTGACATTGACTAATGCGAATAGGCCCGAACACTGTAAAAACACACTTTTAGCCAAAACGAAAAAAAAACGAAAAGACATAATCCCATTTCGGTAATTTCCGGAAACAACTAACAAAGATGGTTAATGAGATCAAAGCTGATTTATCTTTACACAACTACTAGGGACTTTTGTTGAAATTAAGTGGCTGGAACCATCTTTAACATTGGATTCAGCATGGGAATAGCACTTAATAAGGTACTAATTACCCCAAGACAAGAAATCATACTAGGAGACAATTTGACGTAGCCGAGTGATGACAGAGGTAGAAATAAATCACAAAGATTTTTAGTTGTGTCAATCATCAAATCGGCATGATCAAAAGCGTAATGGGTGACAGAGTTAAGCCTTTGAAAATGATTCTGGATTACATCTGCGTAACGCCGTTTTTGTATAACAATTGTTTTGGCAACTTCAGCTTCAATTTCAGCAGATTCGTTCAGTAACACAGAACCTTTATCCTGATTTGATCCGGCACTGCTACACTGCTTTTTCAGGTGAAATCTTGTTCGGTATTCTTCTCTATAAATTCGGAGAAATTCGTATAAATCACGTAGGAGTCCTAGCAGTATTGCGTAGAGCCAAAATCTTGAGGATAATCTATCCCAGGCCGCTGATTTTGATTTCAAGGAAATAATACCCAGTTTGTCGAGACAAACTATATGGTCAATGAGCAGATAGCAACCGCCTGAGACCCTTGACATTGCAGAAGTGAAGCGTACAACTGGATTACTCACACTTGAGAACACTGGCATGGCGCTATGAAATGTTTCGAAGAAACGTCCGAACCGTAACACTGTAAACAAACAGGCAACAAAACAAATTACCATAAATCCAGTAAATTATGAAATTATGAAAACTCACGGCGCCGCATGACAGCCAGATTATCGTCAACTGAAAAAATAGTTTATTTAATGTGAATTCAGGAAAACGGAAAGTCTAAAGCCAAGAATCTTACGTTTCTTTAGTCTTGCTACGTTTTCCTTCGTAGCTCCATTCTTTTCCATGCTGTGCCACAGTATTCGACTCAAGTATTGGATCATTCTAAGGCAGAAATTTACTAATTAAAACCATTTCAAAAAGTATTTAATTATTTTTACTCCTACGTGATGGAACAATTAACTAACTGCAATCATTAGTGTCGTCTAAAGATTCACCTGAATACTTTGTCCCTTCCAGCGGTTTGATTGTTAAACTTTATGTATTCGTCCATTTCCGTCCAGTAAGCGTAGGAATACAACAATCGGGTGGGTGATTTTTGGGTACCAACAATCGGGTACCAACAATTGGTAAATCACTGACCTTTGTCAGAAGATTAATCCAGTTCCAACGTATTCCAAAAATACGATTTCGTCTAAAAAGTTCGGTATAAATTCGCTAGATTTCAAGCGGATGACACTACTCGTTCCACTCCCAGCGTTACCCTCAGTTTATACCTGAAAGAAACTAAGAAACCACCACCGCCACCACCATTATCACCAACTCGCTTTTATATACAGTAATGGGTTAATCCCATTTATCTATGAAGGCTTCATCATGGAGCGATCATGGATAAATGATGGACCTGAATTTACATAAAACATAAGTCACTCAAATTTTGCCATACCCTTACCTTGACCCCTAACCACCATTGACTGAGACCGGTAACCTTTGACCCCAAATTCCAGGAATTCAACTTAAGATGTAGAGACCGGAAGTACTTAACGGGACAGGAATCACATAATCTTCAGCGAACATAACAATAGGACTTATGAAATTTGCAAATTTTTTTCTTGTTTTCTCAAGCAAGCGCAGCGAGTGGCGCCGGTTTTATTCAAAGTGACGAGGATTTTGTGCAAGTGTCAAAAAGAGGTGGTATTTCCCAAACAGATGTCCGTCCCTCTCCCTTCCACTAAAATTTACGTCCTTCCAGTCCAGTTTCCAGTTTTATCCAGAACCTCAGATTCACTCCAGGAACTCCAGGTTCAGATAAGTTGACCTTACTTCGCGTGTCACACCACACCGACGACCGAAACCCGAAATTAAGAAAGAAAGAACTGGAAGGTTAGTTCACGCAAGAGGTTCACCACATTCAAAGATACTGGGGGACAGAGGGGCGAACAAGATAAAAGTAAGCCTATTCTACTATTTGTAAATTCTAATTTTACTCTTACGCCCACCCCCTCATTACTAATTAATTAGTATTCTCACCCGGACAATATTGATTAGTTATAAGAATTAAGTAACAAATTTGTAATCCGTATATCTTCAAAATCATTTTTAGGCTAGGAAGGACATTCTTTCGGTAAAAATTTTACTAAACGGGCACGAGCCGGAAACGGAAAACACATCGCAATGACCTCGCATTCCAACATGTCGAAATTTGAAAAGGAAAAGCAGAAACTTATTCAGGAAAAATGTCAAACACTGCTCAATGATATGCTTCGAGATGAAGATAACAAGTATTGCGTAGATTGCGATGCTAAAGGTATAACAAAAAGTAAAAATTAACTAATTTAAAGGCCCACTGACACCATAGTAAATTAAGTACTCTACTTGCTATGCTGACACCGAGTCACTGCTGAGACTGACATGATCTTTCATATCTTAGGACCAAGATGGGCGTCATGGAACTTAGGAATTTTCTTATGTATTCGTTGTGCTGGAATTCACAGAAACCTTGGAGTTCACATATCTCGAGTTAAAAGTGTAAACTTAGATTCTTGGACACCTGAGCAAGTTGTGGTGAGTAGTACTTACAACGGTTTTTTTTTTTGTAATTTGTGAACGGATCCTGCAAAACATGCTTGATGTTACAGACAATGCAGAATATGGGAAATAGCAGGGCCAGAGCACTTTATGAAGCAAATATGCCAGATACACTTCGACGCCCCCAAACAGACTCAACGCTTGAAAGTTTCATCCGAGCCAAATACGAGCATAAGAAGTACATTGCCAAAGAATGGGTTCAACCTCCACCAGTTAAGGTTAACTGGGACAGTGAAATTGAAGAGAGTATGCGGAAATCGAAGGAAGTAAAGAAAAGCGGAAATGTCACGGATATTGGTCCGATTCCTACCCCAACAGGTGTCTCAAAACAAATTAAATCTATCCCTACTCCTGCTGCAAAACCACCACCAGTTATTGACGTTAGTAAAGTTGTAGCAAGTCAGGCACAGGCTGCGAATCCCACTTCAAATGGACACTCACTAGTCTCCACTTCGGCTTCAGAAGATCTGTTGGGTCTTACCACAGATACGTCATCATTCATTACCACTGGTAATATAATTTCAACTCATGAAGTTTCCAAGAACACCTCTACTTCCACCAATTCTGGTGATGACTTGGGTAGCATTTTTCTCTCGCCCTCATCATCTGTTTCAACTGATTTGGGGAAGATGTCAAAAGAATCAATTTTGTCACTTTATGGCTCGGCCTCAACCCCAACTACACCTAATATTAATCCTTTCATTCAACCTGGCGCTGGAGGGTCACCATTTGGAAATCCAAATTTATAGGGGCCTGGTGGACCTGGAGCTGGACAGAATCTCGCTCAGACTGGTGGGTATGGGTACAACTATATGAATACAAATTTTCTAGGACAGGCTACACCACATTCCGTTTCGCAACAACAATCGCTTGGCCCCCATGCAGGTGCAGGAGTCCCTGGCGGCTTTGGAAATCAGGCTCAACGAAATGATACGGCACAGGTAATTCTTAACCTTAAACTTAAAAGTTCATTAACTAGGGTTAACGAGTTAAATTTGTCATTAATATTTGTGTAATTAAGCACCTTGTTTTCTTTTAGGTACAAAATCAGTTGTTTGGATTGAATTTAGGAAATCAATCACAAGTTCCTTTCCCAAATCCTGGAGGAAATCCAATGAATTCATCTTTCATGACACAACAGCAACAAATTACTCAAATGGGGGGAAATAATGTTCCATTAAATACCCCATACCTTGCGAATCCTATTTATCCACCAACGAAACCTGACAATTTACCTGGACTCGGAAATTCTGTAAGCCAACTCATGCAACCCAATCTCAGTGGATCAAGTTTCTGGAAGTAAGTTAAATTTCCCGTTCGACGCAATAGGGATTGGGAGTTTAATCAAAATTATTTATGTATACGTTTGTTTCAAGGGGTTGGTAATAATAAAGACGCAATGTTTCAACTGTTAACCTAAATGATATTACAGTTGAACCTTGCTCTGACTAATTGCCTTTAAAATTTAAATTATAAACAATCAAAGGCGTAATTAGCTGAATAGTAAATTATTCTCATGATTAAGGTTAATTATATTGTAATCTCTTGGAGGGTTTAGAACAAAACTTGAGCCCTTTGCCAAGGGCTCTGTAAGGGTTTAGAGCTTTGTAAGGGCATTTCGGAACACAAACGTTTCCCATTCGTTTCCAGAATCACGGTACCCTTCTGTTTATGTTACGATATAATTAGAAAAAAATTGCATGGTAAGTGGAATTCTTTCTGCATTGTAGTATTTACCAACTAACTTTGCATTACAAATTAAGAAGCTATTTAAAAGATCCCCCAAATCATTAAGTTTGCTAATTTACATATCAACTCCTAAGTTAAATTAATTTTAATTGGCTTTACTCATTTACCATTAGAGATATTTAATCGATTTGGGGTAAACCGACTTATTAAAAATGGACCACTCAAATGAAAATTACGCTTAACGCCTGCGCCAAGGCCCTTAAGGGGTCCTTTGAAGGGCCTTGTGCTCATTTACCAATAATTAATTTTTATTAAAACACTCATATAAATTGGTAGAAAACAATTAATTGGGGATTTCAGCTGTTTCGTTCATGGGATATGGTGGTTTGACTGGCTTATAAATAATTTTGTCTTCAAAATTTTAAATTTATATCAAAGATTTCATGATTACTCAAACATACATTTAATTTTTAGCATTATGATTTCAAAGTAAAACTATAGGGGTTAAGCTATATCTGCATTGTACTGATGAAAAAATCGTTCTTATAAATTAACATGATTAAGAACATCCTAAAATTAAAGTTTTCGTAAAATTAAATTTAAAAAATAATCCTAACTTGGTTTCCCACGCACGCCATATTAAGCAAGAAGCGTCTTTTAAGTTCACGACTGATTCGACAGAGTAGAATCAAGGTTGTAAAGCAAACGCTGACCTATTACACCGTGTTAGGTCGCAAACGTTGACCTGGTACCGTGTTAGGTCGCAAACGTTGACCTGGCACCGTGTTAGGTCAACGTTTACTTTACGACCTTGCGTAGATTATACTGAGTGAGATACAGTCTTTTCCATTCTCAAAGGAAACATAAACTTCGAGAAAGACACCTTACATTATCCAGTATTCTAATCCCTAATACTGATTGACTAATTGTTTAAAATAAATTAACTGAGTACTTAGATTGAATAGTTTTGGGCATAACGACTCACCCGAGGCACGACCCTGAGGCAAGGAATCGCCTCGCATTGAATTTAAGAAACGAAATGAGGAATCTATGACACGGTGGGGGCACGGGCAGCCGCAGAAAGCAGGAAAGTTCTCAAAAAATGTCAGGTTGGTAACTGAAATCCTTAAATTATAACATTTGTTTCTTGGGATAGGATATGTATCATTTCAAATTTTCTAATTGTGACAGAGCTTTAAATGACTTTATATTTAAATTAATCTTATATTTGCATGGGAAGGGGTAAAGTTCATTACCTTGGACAGAAACTTAATCATCAAAAACGTTCAGAGTTTGTTAACCAATCGTAAGTTATTCTGAAATTGAAATCACAAAGAATAATATATAGTCCAATATAATTTTAGTATATTGGTCCACAAAAATTCATGAACTTCTTTATCATCCATTAAACATCGAATATCAAACGGTGGGTTTCACAAAAATGTATAAAACAACCGTAATAATCGTTATATAATTTCCAATCTGAGGAATTACCAACTGCAATTCTTAAGATTTCCACTTAATAAATTTTCTCGAAAATATTTTTTCCACATTTATACTCTTGAAATCTTGAAAGGAAAATGCTGAAGTGAGTATAATGTGACTTCCATATTTCTTACAACTTCCACTTGTGTAGAATAAGGATAACCTTGGTTAGTTCACTAGCTCAACAGTCACGAATTGTTTCAGTCGATCCAAATATTGATTGTACAGTTCAACATCGTTGTGTCCGGCACCCTAGGCACACAAAAAAAGCAATATTTCATTAGCAAAAATATACAGCTACCCGCAGAGTCCAATGTTTAAAACTGTTTTGGAGAGCTAATTGATATGGGATGCTATTAAAGATCATCTTAAAGTTTTCCTTACTTCAACCCACAGGGGTTCAACAGCTCGAGGACATTTATCGTAGATGGCCAAACCATGAGAAAAATCAATTACTTCATCCTCTGTCCCATGTATCACAAGAACTGGAGATTGAACGCTTGGAACTTTATCGATACTAAAAAAAACAAGTAAATCATTAGTTTTGTGATATTGTATACAACATTGATCATTGTTACATGAGATCAATCCTGTATAATGCTGTTTGAATTCTTAATTACACAATAATTGAACAATTAAAATGACAAACTAACTAAAATTAACTAACCCTAACCCTAATAATCCCATCCACGCGAAGATAACCTTTTCCATCATAACAAGAAAAACACCGTTCATAAAACGCATGGGTTTCGAGGCGAAACCATTCTTTTTTTACGAACGGCATTAATGAGGTTGAAACTTTCAACCTCATTCCGTAGAAAAGCATAACAAAATGTTTTGTTTCAATTAAATTGCAAAACAGCACGTAAAAGCGTTCCTTTTAAAAATATTTTGTAAAAGTGCCTTCTTTACTTTCACTGACTAAAAACAAAGAGTAAGTCTTAAGTGCGTCGATCACGTAAAAGCCTTCTTCCAGTCATCGTGCTCATGGAGCTTTCCTCAAGACACTGACAAATGCTAGGAGGCTTAATTAGATTAGAAAACTTTGAATTATTCAAGACCAACTTTAATTAGGGTAAAACGGAATAATGATCCTAACGGAACAGGTACGTGAGAAACAATAGAAGCACACACGGGCACGGTGCCTCGTGCCTGCTTCGTTTCTGAATTCTAAACTTTACGGTTCTCAGTTGTGTTTAATGATTAATTATAATTAATTAATGAATTATATAAATTTAGGTTAAATAATATTACCTAGGAAAGGCATCAAAGAACCAAGTTCTTCGAGTATTTGGAAAGGCAACACGCATTCCAGACATGAGCGGCGAATGAAGAATAACTGCACCCACTTCATATTTCGAGGCAAGGTCTACTGTTGGAACCGTTCCGATACTTTGTCCATACAGAATTATATTCTCAGGTGAAATTCCATATCGTGTTCGAAGGGAGTGCCAAGCTGCTTCAATATCAGCGTAAAGGTTTTTCTCTGATGGCTTTCCAGCGCTTGCACCATAACCTGTTTAAAATTTAAAACATTAATTTTAAATATTTAAATTTAACGTCAGGTGGATGGATGACTACGTCTCGCCTATGATGATGGATGAATATCAGTTTTTTCTCAGCGTCATTTCCTTAAGAGCATGTTAATACAATCATCCAGATCAAGCGAAACTATGGGGCAGGAGGGAAGCATCTTCCGTACAAGCACAAAATTGCACAGTTCAATTTCGAAATTAAAAGGCGAGC
>JABASL010001250.1:0-11592 GCA_019775825.1 Neanura muscorum
GGAATCGCTGATGCTTCCGCGCTTGCTGGAGCAATGAATCTGAAATTTCCAAAATTCCGAAACGACCTTGGCTCCCAGTTGGCAAGTAAACTGGAGTCAATTTCACGTACCACTGGAGATGAGCTTCCCTGGGATCCCCTATGGAAGATACATTACTTAACAAAATATGGAAACACGCAACAAAATTTTAAAGAATTGGAATCGATTATGAGAACCTCACTTCTATTACATGTTCACCTGTTTCGGGGTACAGGAGCCGAAGATTGGAAACTTGGAACCATTGGCTGGACGGCCAGGGCCATAAACCAGGGAAAATTCTTGCATGAATCAGTGTCAGCTTCTCAACTTTACTCAAATTTTTGGATTTTATTGGAAAAGTTGGATGGAATACTGATACGGGGGCTCAAGGCAAAGCCGAATTTAGGTTCATTAAAATCTTCAAGCGAGATTGGGTCAACATGGAAAAAGGGTTTAGGATCCTTTTTCTGGAGAAAGAGACTTTTTGACTTTGCTCATTCTGAACGAAATTTTAGTTGGAAAACTCAAGAAAATGCTCATCTTATCCTACTAGTAGAATGGATTGGAGAGGATGTGATTCCTTTTTTGAGTGAATTAGATTCAGTGGGGGCTGGAGCAGAGCTTAAAGCGATGGTAACTTCCTGTTTGAAGCAAGTGGACCACGTGGGCGGAAATTGTGGAAGTTTAGATGATGGAAAACGTCTTAGAAAAGCGTCAAATACGAAACCATTTGCTGTCAACGAAAGGAAGGCGGAATTCCTTGAAGAAATTATGGAGTAAGCCTTGACACTAATATTTTATTCCTAAAGTTCCATTGTGATCGTATTGGATTCGTTTTTTGTTAAGATTTTTTTTACCTTTGGATTCATATTTTTGTAGATTATGCTTCAACGGATGGTCTCTAAGTAGTACATTAAAAGCGGAGCGCATTGTAGCATTTCTGATGTCAAATGATGGAGAATCTTGTGCTACAACTCTTGCACAAATATTTTCTTCTATTTTGTATGAATCAAATTTTGATGAAGGTAAATGCCACCTTGAGTTGTATAAAAATATCACCGGCTAGTTCAGCGGTTTGTAGGTTCTTAAATCAGATGATATTTTATAATTTGCATATTTGTTAGATGCATATGCGGATTTAACAGTTTTGAAAGAAACAATAAAGAAACTAAGGAGTGATGACCTTGAAGCGTCCCAAGAATCTGAAGAGCTGGAAATACTTCATCGAAATGTGACAGGACTTGTTGAATACATTAGAATTCAGACTGAAATCAAGAATTCTCCGTTCCTTCATCCATTATTACAACTCGAGTCACCTACTAACAGAAACGCATTAACGGAATATTTATACTGGGAAGAAGTAGAAAGACTTCGAGGTTTATTTGTAGAAAAAGGAAACTCTGACTTCCTACCCATGGCCTGTTTACTGCCGTACTTTGTCTCAAAAATTCTGATCGAAGAACCTGCAGGACAATTCCGAGTGTCGACGCTCGGTTCTCGGGAAATAGTGGATGGCAGCATGGAGAAAATTGCTGGAATTCTGTCAAGGAAAGTTATGTCTGTGGCTGAAACGGATGACATGGCATTGCGGAAATTAGCTTCTAGTTCAAGCAAATTATTGGAACGGCTCGTGGGTTCGGCTACAGTACCAGAACAATTCAAGACTGTGTTGTGCAGCGATTCGCTCGAAGAAAGAATGGCACAAGTTGGAATCCTTATGATGACTTTTGGCCTTGAACTTATGACAACTGCGAGCCACTTGCCAACGGTTGATCCCGCAGTGGAGAGCAAGATTTTAGTGGAGTATTTAGCAGAAGAGGTGAACAAAAAGTACTTAATTTAGGTTATTGAAGTGGTTGACCGTTGAATCGAATTTTAAAATTTTGGTTTTGGATTGTAGATAAACTTTTTTGAAAGTTGGATTGCTGGCCAGAGACTATATGAACTAACGGAAACGGGATTTGATTTGGCAACTGCCCCTAGTAGTGCTGTTCATCCGTTCTTTACTGCGTCTGTGCAACATTTGAAGCAACTCCACGAAAAATTAAAAGCCACTCAAAAGTTACGGGCACATCGTCCTCAACCACCAAATTACGATTCAATTAGACAGGATTTGAAACAATTTAGTGGCTCATTCATGGGTTCGAGTGATGCCATTACGAAATTTAAGAAGCAAGTATCACTTGTGTTCAAAGGAGAAATAACGGAAGAAGCGATTTTTGACACCGTGAACTCTTGTCAAATTTGGATTGATTCTCATCGAAACTTTGTCAAAAAAATTTCCAAACATTTCTGGTATTGGGATCTTACGGCTGGATTTCTTTGTGCTTCAGTGCAGGTACGTTTAACTTTTTTTTTTCAAGAGTTAACGTGATGAACACTGCATGCTATAGTTTTGTGTAGGGGTTTGGTGAAAAATAATTTACGAATATGTTTGAATTTCAAATTTTTCTTAGGTATCCATTGGGTTGACCCTAATTAGCAGTTCTCTGCATCGCTTCAAATTAGGACCAAATTCTGAACAACGACAAGAAATCACACAGTTGGTTGAATTTCCGCTGCAGTACAGGGGCGCTGATGATACATTTACTAATTGCATTCTGTCAAAGGATTCTTTCGGATCAACTTTTACAAAATCGTGAGTTATAATTTAGTTAGGTTAGGTTAGGTTTAAATTTAAATGTTTTTACGATTAAACTTAAACGTTTAAATATTGTACCAAACTAATTCGATTTCATTTTATATGTACATTAGAGTTTTGTGTGATTGGTGTTATTCTTCGTTTTCAGAATTTACACAGCGTCTCTTATTAGCTTTATAAATGAAATCGAAACGGAAGGTTGTGCAAGCAGTTCAGCGATACTGAAATTACATAACCTCAGTGCCAGTGTGGCAGCGATTTGGAACTATCAAGAAGAAGAAAAACAAAAAGCAAAAGATCTGGAAGATGCTATGTATATTTACAAGGGGCGGGAAAGGACAATGGGCCCTACGGAAGATGAGCAAGAGACCCTGGACATTTCGGATACTTTTCCAGATTATGTTGAAGATCTAATTGACCTGGAAGTTCAAAATTCCCTTGAGAGTGGAACGGACAAAAAGAAAGGAACTCAGGAACGTCCAGAGCCAAAAACCATTTTGACCTCAGAGGATGTGTCCCTCTTTCTGAAAATTCATCACCGTGTTGTAAATCAAGTGAAAACACATTGGATATCTGGACATGATGGAAGAGAACCCATTAGCTCGGATTTCATTACACCGTATCTGATCCGGTGAGCAACAAAATCAATAATTAGTATTTATATTATTAATTATTATTTATTTATTTATTTATTAAGTTAACACCATAAAAATAATCAGCAAAAAATTTTAGATTCCAAAGTGGTTCAGTCAAATTCCAAGAACTTTACAAATACTTGGGAAAAGCTGAAGAGAATCAGTATACCCTTGGAGCAGCGCTGGCAGTTCAACAATTACGAAACAACCAAGCAGGTCAAAGTTCATGCAGCGATACTAAAATATATGACTTCTATCATGACATGAATGTCACCGAAGTTCATCGCCTAAGTTCGGTGCTCNGTTCATCGCCTAAGTTCCGTGCTCAATGGACTCAAGAAAAGGGTCAAGGAATTATTACTCGAGTGGTCAGATCATCCATCCTTACTCAAGGTAAATTTCATCTAAATATTTTTAATTTCGCACTTTTTCAAATCTTTGAAAAAAAGACGCAAAACTTTTTAGACAAATAACGCTACAATGTAGCTACAAAAGTTGATAATAAAATTTGAAAAAAAGTTACACAATCAACAAACCATACATATTAGAATTGGTACAAGTTTTTAAAAATTAAATAAAATTTTAGAATATAAATTTAGATTGTGAAATTTTTAATAGAATTTTAATTACTCTATTGTTTTGAATCCTAGATTTTAGAAATAATTGCAAGAGTTGAATCTTTCCGGACAACAAGTGCTCTGATGCGTTTCCTTACGTGCCTTGAACTTTTACTATCCACATCACAAGAATGGGAAAGTTGTGCTCATCAAGGCGTCTCAATAGGGTTATATTTATCTGAAATTACGGAAATAATTATCAATTGGAGAAAATTGGAACTTCAATGCTGGAAGAATCTTCTGGAAATTACATTCCAGCGTGAACAGGCCGAAACACATAAATGGTGGTTTCATGTCTACTCTTCCATAATGCAAATTCTTCAATCTCCAAAAGAGTCAATGCCGTCCGAATTCCTACAAAACTTGCATCAATACATGGAATCTTCATCTTTGGGTCAATTCCAAACACGGCTGGATTATTTGTTCAATATTCACTGCCACTTGATTTCAATCCAACAACACCGGAGAGTACGGCTCCCCCCTTATCTCCAGCCCTACATTTGGAATACATTCAATTATTACAAACAATTTTTAAGTATTGTTTCATCAAAATTAACTTCTCTACGAACTCCAATTGAAAAGAAGATGAAAGATTTTGTCAAGATTTCACGATGGAATGATTCTAATTATTATGCTCTCAAAGACTCAGTGCATAAGAATCAACGAATGCTGAATAAATTTGTAAAGGAATGGAAAAAGGCAATGGCAACACCAGTTTCAAGTATTTTGGTTACGGATCTAAGTGGAGTAGAGACGCAAGACAAATTATGGAAACGGCCTGCTGTGGTACCAAAACCAAAAGTATATTTAACAGATTCCAGGGAAGTTCCAACAGTACAAATAGGCAGCGACTGGTCGGACAGGCTGAATGTAAAGCGATTGTCAAAATTATCCAAGATTTTCAGCAAAACGCAGAAAGTTATTAAGCCGGTCTTAGAAATTGATGCAGTTGCGCTCATGCGCGAAATTGAGGCAGTGGAAGAAGTTACAACAACGATTATCCAAGATGTTCATGAATTGCAGTCTGTTGAGGTGAGAAAGTATAAATTCAATATTAATTAAACAAATACTTGAACGCTTAATCTTTAAAACGAAGAGCTTAACGGCTTAAAACGACTATACACTTAATTTATAATTAACGAAGAGCTTAGCGGCTTAAAACGACTAGACACGACCAGAGACAAAATAATTTAAACATCTAGAAAACCCGTTTAAATTTTTCTGTAATTCTTGAACAGGTTGCCGAGAAATCTGGAGAGAAACGAAAGAAAATGTTGCACAATATTCATTTCCGGAAACGTGCATCTTTAGCCGATTTGTTCAAGGTATTGCAGCAGCTCAACGTTTCTTACCGCCGTGGCCTTGTGCAACTGACCCGAGATGATGGAAACCCTGATAAACTTCAGCGTAACTTTGAAATGAAACCAGTAGACATCGTCGCTGGCTGGAAAGTACTTGGCTTGGAATTAAACGCTGACAAGGACCTAGTAAAATGTTGGGAAGGATGTGAACTCTACTTTCAAAAATGTTTGTCCCGCATGGCAGTTATGAAGAAATCCTTTGAATCTCCTTCAAAAGAACTTGGACCAAGAATTATTGAACGATGCAAGGGATTTGTAATTGACTTACTGGGAATTGCGGCTGCCCAGAAGGAATTTATCGCCGATTTTGCACAGAATCTCTGGACTTTTAGAAATATAACGGGACACAACTATGCGCAAGGACAGGAACGCCATGAATTTGAGGAAGTGTATCAAGAGGCCTGTAAAATTGAATATGAGACGAAACAAGACATACTGTTGGTAGAATCGCTGGAAAGTGCTCAAAGGACCGAAATTATCAACATTCTGAAAACGGTTTTGGTCCATTCGGATGAAGTCAAAGAAATGCTGAAAATCTATGTCGATTCTGTTTTGCTGCCAAACCTTAAGGAGAAACTAATGGAAGGAAAAGTTGATTTAGAACATTCAATTGAATTATTTATCAAGATTCGAGATTTATATCACTCAATTGGCAGCAATACAATACTTGGAAACAATTTTGCTAAAATGGCCGAAAACATGGAATTGTTCATCACTGAATGGGAAGTTAAGCTCGCAGTTTTGGAACCTCATGACACGGTTTTGATATCCAGTAGCCCGGATGCTGAAAAATTTGGACGAAATGTGAGGATGATTCTTCGGAATGTCCTGCTTACGTTTCAAAAATTGGATAAACTGAAAACGGTCAAGAAAGACAGTAACGACACTAAAGGTCAAGCTGATGAGACCGATGACAGCGCAGTGACAAACCTGAAAGAATTGCTCAACCCCGAAATGTGTAGTTTCGAAATTCGACAACTGGTTACAGCGATTCTTCGTATGTTACAGCTTATTCGTGTAGGAAATTGTGCCGATTTTGGGACAGTTTTTAGCAGTTTAGCTCCCATATTTCATCAGTATTCTCTCACAGCCGAATTTTACCTAACAATGTACATCCAATTTCATCGCTCAACTTGCAAGTTGCTTTCAGTACTACTTGGAATTTTTGCAACGTTGGGATCAAAAGTAAGGTCATAAGGTCAATTGTCACTTTTCCTTAGGGATGGGAGTTTTTTTTTATACTATAAATAGACAAAATGCAATGCTTTAGGCAGATCTTTTCTCCGCTTTAGGTTGTTTTATGCAAGACAAGTGGAATAGTACGATTGACTTTCCTTTGTCTCACTAGGGGTTCTGCTTACCAGCCGATTACGAGGATGACGCCGTGGCCGAGGGCGAGGAAATGGATGCTTCTGCCGGGATGGGAATGGGTGAAGGTGAGACGACATCAGATGCCCAAGATGTTTCAGACCGAATGGAGTCGGAAGATCAGCTTAGAAGATACGCTAAAAGAAGGTGAAGCGCCTCCATCGGCTGATAAGGATTTGAACGATGACGAGAAGGGAGTTGAAATGTCGGAAGACTTTGAAGGAAAGCAGCAAGATAAGGACAAAGAAGGTCAAGGGGATGAGAATGACAAGGAAGATGACAGTGACAATAGTGGAGACGAGGAAGAGCTGGACAAGCAAATGGGAGATGTCGATGACGATTCCGCTGATAAATTGGATGACCAGGTATTTGTTTAGAATTTCGTTTTGAAAATTCTAAAAGCAAATTCTCTGGAACCTTTTTAAATTACAGATATAATATGAATTTCGAATTTTTGAAATCCGTAGATGTGGGGCGGTTCAAGCGATGAAGATGACGAGGATTTGAATGAGAAAGATGAAGAGCAAGGGAAGGGTTCCAACAGACAGGCTGAACCAGAAATGCGAGCGAAGGATCCTACCCTGGATGCTGACGCTGAACCAGAATCCGAGCCAGAGAAAAATCAAAACGATGAGACGAAACCTGGCAAAGAAATTAATGAGCAAGAGGATGAGGACGAATTGAACGATGACCAAATTGATCCATATCATGGTCAACAAGCTCCACAAGAAGAGCCTGAAGACTTCGACCTTCCAGATGATTTGAATTTGGACGGCGCTGAACCAAAAGATCAAGATGAGCCTGAAGATATTGAAAACCCATTTGATTTGGATGCAAAAGAGAAGGAAGATATAACTGAAGTTCCGGAAGATGAACCCCACGAGGAAGAAAACATGGTTGATGAAAATCAAGTCTCGGAGGACGAAGATCCTGAAGCTGGCAAAGGCATTGATGTAGAGAAACCTCACTTTGAAGACGATGCAGGACCAAATGAGGAAACTGCGGGCGAGAATGAGGCGGAAGCAGAGCAGCCTGAACCGGAAGTTGAGGACGGTGGAATGGAAGTTGATGAAGTAGAAGATAAGGAAGAGGAGCAAAAGGTTGAAGACGCTGAAACTGAGGGTGGGACAGAGAGTGAGCAAAAAACGGAAGATAAGGCTGAACCTTCTGAAGGAAAAGATGGAAAACAAGATCAGACTTCTGTTGCCAATGAAAAGGCGAAGGGTGATCAAACTCAGGAAGCAATGGACACAACAGAAGAGGAAAAATCTAAGAATGATGAAACGGCTTCCGGACAAGCGGAAAGTAAAGATGGAAGTGGACATGAAGGGAAAAGTGTCAAAGAAGACAAGAACCAGAAAATTCAACAAGAAGACACTACAGAAGATGCTTCACGGAAGCCAGGTATGTTGACAATTTTTGGAAAATTGCAATTCCAAGTTTTGCAATTTTTGTTTCAAGTTTCAAGGTCAAAAACTATTTCGAACCTGAAATTAAAATTTCTGGAACTGTTCTTTCCAATGCAATGCTCACTTCAGATTATTTCAAAAAATATATTTTTAAACATATTTTAAATATAAATATAGAAAAATTTAATATTTTAAAGTATATTTTAAATATAAATATAGAAAAAATTAATATTTTAAAGTATATTTTAAATATAAATATAGAAAAATTTAAATATTTTTAAATATATAAAATTAGGTTATTTTAAAATTTATTTCTAAATTTTTCAGGCGATACGGACAACAATCGTTCATTGGCCAACGATCAAAAACTTCCCCAAGATGGAGCTCATAGACTAAAAACTTTAGACAAGCCGGATGAGGCTGAAGCCGAAATAGAAGAAAACGCTAAAGATGGATTAAATGAAAATAACGCTGATTTATACCAGCATGTAAAGGATTCTCAGAAGAGTGATGCTGTAACAATTGACAATTCTACTCGAGAACAGGCTGAGAAACAAAAACAATCAGAATCTGAGAAGAAGGAAAAAGAAGAAGACGCTTTAAATCCAGAACTGGAAGAGGATGGTGCCATGGATGAATCTGAAATGAGTCAGGAAGAAATAAAGGCCCAGAAACCAGAGAATTCTGTTCAAGGAATTCCGGAAAAACCGAAGTCAAAGGGTGATGTTACATTGGATAATCAGACAGAAGAGCCAATTGAAGTGGAAATAGAAGGAGATAAAATTTTAACCGCAATAATTCAGCGTCCTTCAAATTCCGTTATTGAAACTCGGTTTGATTTATTGGAAGAATGGACTCGCGATAAAGAGAAATTAGTTCTAGAAGAATCGAAGCGATTAATTCAAGTAAAACAAACGCAGCTGACTTCAGAGGAAGAAGCAGCATCCTTGGCTCAATGGCATGAATTGGACGGGAAAACGCTTCATTTGGCTCAGGAGCTTTGTGAGCAATTGAGACTTGTTTTGGAACCAACACAAGCGGCTAGACTCAAGGGAGATTACAAGACTGGAAAACGTTTGAACATGCGAAAGGTAAGTGAATCCATGTTCAGCGCAGCGCTCGCACAAGGCTATGGTTTTTGTCCACGCGAGATAACGCTTAAAATACGTTTTTAGGTGATTCCGTACATTGCAAGTGGATTCAGAAAGGACAAAATCTGGTTACGGCGAACACAACCATCGAAGCGGGAGTACCAAATTTTGTTAGCGTTGGACGACTCCGCCTCCATGTGTGACAACCAATCAAAACAGGTGATTTTCAACCCTTTAATTCGTAACCGGAACGTTGCGGTTAATTTATCCGTTAACCGCCAAATTCGTAACCGGATTGGGACCGGATTAGGAACTTAAACGTAATTTTGATTTCGTAGATGGCATTTTCAGCCGTAGCCGTTGTGGCACGGTCACTAAGTCTTTTGGAAGCTGGTCAACTTGGCGTCGTAGGATTCGGGGAAGATGTTCAGCTTTTGCATCCTTTCGAGGAACCTTTCACAGACTTCAGCGGTGGAAAACTCATTCAGCGCTTCACATTCGCTCAGCGTGCTACCCGAATTGCCCAATTACTAGAATTCAGTGAAGCCATGTTTGAACAAGCCAAGGAATCACATTCAGTTTCTTCTTCACTCGCACCAGAAGTTGCTCAGCTTTTGCTAATAGTATCTGACGGAAGGGGTGTAAGCCATGAAGGGAGTGGTCTTGTGAATCGGGCCGTGCGACATGCCCGTGAGAAAAATATTTTTATTGTTTTTATTGTCGTTGATAATCCGGAAAACAAAGATTCAATTCTGGATATTCGACTTCCAATATTCGGGAAAGACGGAAGCCTAGAAATTGCCAAGTACATGGATCATTTTCCATTTCCCTTTTATTTAATCCTTCGGGATTTGGGGGCCTTACCAAGTGTCCTTTCAGATGCCCTTCGTCAATGGTTTGAATTGGTAACTTCTAGTGAACGGTGAACGGGTTAATTAGCCGTTAAATTTTAATTCTGTAATTGACAAGTCCATTTTCAACTTATTCAGAAACTATTTTGGTATTCCAGAAAAATTGTAATAAACATTTTGAACTCTTGGCCTCTTTTTCAGAAATAATTACGAAATAATCTATAATTAAAATTATTTAATTTTAATTATTTAATTATTTAATTGGAATTGATAATGCAAAGATGCTTTTATTTAATTTAGGCAGAAGTGACATTAGTTGAAACAGCAGTTATGTTATTAGATGCAAAACTGAAAAAAAAATTACGGAAAATACGTATTTATTTTTAATAATTTGAATTTTTTTTAAATTTTTAAATTTTAAAAAAATTTTTTACTCGATACCTTATTCATAGCATTCATGGCACATCGAATGACGGCATCATAACTTTTGCAATCCGGCTCGGATGGATTTACATTTGCTGCAAACGTTGAGTTTGTTTAAAAAATATTTTTTAAATATTTAAAAATCTGCTTTTTTTAAATATTTAAAAAAATGATTTAAATTTAAAAAATTTCAGATATATTATTTATTATGTTCATTAAATCCAATTACCTGCAGCATCTTGGCATTGCATCATGATCATTGTAGCTTTTTCTCTAACATTTTCTGGAATATGTTTTTCAACTAGAGTTAGAGCCGCAACGGGGTCAAGAAAGCCATCTTCTGCAATTATGCCCTGTAAAGATTCGAAATTTTAAAATTTTAATAAAATTTTAAAAAATTTGATTTTCTTTTCATTCTAGCTGAAAGTAACAAATTTAAAGCCAAAAGTTAATGACAAATTAAACTTATCTAATTGAAGTACGCATCGTAGAACACAAGACATTTTGGCAGCTCTTTCTTTAGTATCAACCAAATTCAATTTCGTAATACATATGGTGATGCCCTTCATTTGTTCTGTCAACATGTCTTTAACGGCTTCCTTACAAGCATCATTAGCTTCTGTTTGGCAAATCTAGAAATCATATGAGGTCAATCAAAAGGTCAATGTATGAAACACTTGTTTCTACTTACGAGAGCAGAGGAAGCGATGATGAGGATCCCGAAAAATGATTTCTTCATAATTCTGAACAGTTTTTAAAATAAATTTAACGTAAATCGAGGAAGTGCAAAGAGACAACTAAAAAATAATTTTCAGGTATTTGGTAATTTAACTTGATTTTATAACTCATTATCCACTGAATCCATTGTTAATCTATTCAAATCCTTGTTCCCTTCATAATTAAAAAAAGTTTTAATTGAGTTAAGCGTAGATTCATCCGCATCCGCTTCTATTCATCAAATTTTATCAAATTTACAAAAAAAAAATATTCTCGGGCAAGTTTGCGGTAGGCTCAGAAGGCCTTGGTTTTTTGCGATTTGCGAATTGCGAACCCTTGCTTCATGCAAAAGCTTTCCTTTTTCTAGGAGTTTCTAGAGTTTTTCTAGAATCGCAAACGTGATACAAATTATAATTATAATTAATTTAAAAATTTTAAATGCTATTCACTCTTATTATTTA
>JABASL010001251.1:0-11587 GCA_019775825.1 Neanura muscorum
GGACAGAGAAATTGGTACAACGGGAAAACTTCTAGTGCTAGCCCGAGAAGATTCTACTGTTCAAGGAATTGGTGTTGGATCCAGAAATAGTGTTTTCAGTGCTCAGCTACCCTCTGCCGCGAACTCTGTTATCGGAACTGGACTAAATACTTTCGCTGTAGGATGTCATGGAGGTGAAATTGTTACGTTCGATTTACGAAAAATTGTTCCACCAAAACAGATTCAGTACGCAACAAAATCTCCCATTTTAAGTCTTCTCACTCATCCGCGCTCTCCATCTTCAGATCCAACGACCGATGAAAGCAACAAACTTTTCTGGGTTGGCAAAAGTGATGGCACAGTTGCCTTAACTAATCCTAATTTAGATGCCAATCAAAAACGAATTGTTCAACTAACTGGATCAGATTATGATCCTATTTATCAAATGAAACATGACGGAAACTATATTTACACGGCCTGTAGAGATGGTATGATTAGGAAGTACTCAGTGAATCAAGTTACGAAAATTATCCAGTGACTAATTTCAACATTTACGTAAGTTCGTATTTTGCAAAATAAATACAAAATACTATTCAACCGTTTGGTCCGCAGGTCAAATACCCGATTTCTACTTGATCGGGAAGAAACCTGGATTCACGTAAAAGTTTTAAGCATTTTCACCATTTTCAGTTGGCGTTTTGACTAAACATTCTTAAAAATTCTGAAATTCTAGAAAATGGGACAAAGGTTTTTTGTATGCCACAAAGAACGAACTGTTAATTTACGAAAATTTATTTTGTATTCATGTGTTACTTTGAACAAATTTACTACAAATATTAAAACAATTCCACGAGATCAAATGGATAGTTTAAGAATAATGATTCAGAAAGTTGGTATTTCAGGTCAAAGGTTAAATACTGGTCACCACTTGCTGAATCCAAGGTTGATAATGCTCGACGGCGACGTATACTCCAGGAACGTCTCTTTCCCCGCACCCAACTCCCCAGCTTACAATTCCAACTTGAGCCCAAGCTCCTGATTGGATTTCACAAACTAAAGGCCCACCTCCGTCTCCTTTGCAAGCGTCCTTGCCTGCTTCACCTCCAGCGCAAAGGAATCCGGGATTCAAAACAAAGTCTGGACCAAGCCTCGTCCGCTTGAGTTTCTGCTCGCAATCAAAGTTACTTAAAATCGGAAGGTCAATTTCCTTGAGTACATTCTGATATTTTCCGCCCTTTCCAAAGGAATCCTTTCCCCATCCAGTGACGAAACATCGCTTTCCCGCCATATTTGATCCCTGTGGTGCAATACATACGGGACTGACGTGTGGAAATTGACGAAAGTCCACTCCACCATCGAACCGAAGTAGGGCAATGTCGTTCATCAAGTTTCCGGCATAGAATTCTGGATGTATCGTGACCTTTACGACTTGTCGTTCAAAGTGAGGGTAGAATTCTGTATTGTGATTGACATCCCATTCTCCCAATCTGACCCTAAGGTCAGCGGCTTTTAAGTGCTTGATTCCATGCGCTGCGGTCATGACATGGTGGCCATCAATCAGTGAACCTCCACATACAAATGTACCGTCTTTTTTCAGGACTGCTACTTGCCAAGGGTACTACAAAAAAAATTGACAATTCAGGACTCATTCATAGGAATTCTACTTGGTCCCTTACGGGTCAATGGTCAAAGGTCAATGGTCACTTACCTCTCCAAAATCTGTTTCACCATCAGTCAATGAATTCGCTGCAGCAGTAATGACACGACCATGGATCCCGCCTTGAGCATTTCGTTTTCCACATTGACCATAAAATGGCGTTGGACCATTAGCCAGAGAATTTGGGTTGTAGAGCACTTGTTGATTGAAGCTATTCGATGGAATTGGTCCGTTCAATTGTCCTATTGGTATTTGACGCTGGAGTGGGTTTCTAATTCTTGAGGGGTCACAGCAAATTGACCCAATTGATCGAATACGACATCCGTTACCATTGTCAAGTCTCCTAGCTTGTGCGCGCCCTTTTCTGGTCACTGGAGTCACGGTCTCTGAATCAACTACAGTGGAATTTGTGTCTCGCCGTCGGCGCGTGGAATTTGTGAGTAATTCTGGAACCACCGTTGTGGGATTGGGTTCACTGCTGATATTTTCCGAAGAATCCCGGGGTTTTTCGGTAGATTCTTCAGATTCCGTAGCATTCGATTCTATTCCAAGACTCCGCCCTTTGCTATTCCGTGGATCGATTCCATAACCCACGAGCCCTGAATTTGGAATCCCTGTACCCTGAAGGACTTCTGCTCCCTGACTTGCCTGAATATCTAACTCCGCTGATTTTTCCTGTCCGTCAAGGATACATTGCTCAATTGGAACACAAATACATGTTCGTGCTACTGGGCCTAAATAATTAGGATTGAGAGTCTGCGGCTGCGCAAAGGAACCGACATCTTTTCCTCCCGGTGTAGCGACTGAAACAACTTGCTTTTGGGCCGCACCATAATAGCCTTCCTCAACCCCTCCTCCCAGTGTACCAATCACTCCATATTCTCCATAACTTTCTTTGGCTAATGGTGACCCTTGACCTTTGTGATGAACATGATGGTGAACAACCTCAACAACTTTCTTTTCTAAAGGCAGAATTGGTTGCGTAATGGGCTCGGTAAAGATCTGAGGGGAAGGGTAAATCGTTTTGGGCGGGCCGTAGGCCGGTCCTGGTGGACGAGCATTGAATACGGGTCCGGGCGGTGGGCCATAACTTTGTTTTGCGTAGCCGCCATGTTGGATTGGAAAACCCTGGGAATGTCCCAACGGTTTTGGGTGATACGGGTATGGTTTATTTATCAGGGGACCGTGTCCGTGACCAAGGCCATGCCCATGTCCGAGTGGGATAGCCGAAATCGGACCACCGACCGCCTGGACTGCGACAGGCTGAACTAGGCTCACATCCCTTGGTGGAATGCTTCCGCCATGAAGGTGTCCGATCCCTTGGCCATAATTAGGTTGATCAAAATGTGGGATATGATGCTGTGGGGCGTGGTGGCTTGGGGCGTGATGGCTTGGTTGTGGGCGTGGTTTGTAGTGATGAGCGGGTCCATAGTGGGGCAAGGGCTTATGATGATGACCTCCCCCGCCTCCACAAGACATGAGGCCAAGAGCGCATAACTTGTCACGAATTATTCCACGAGCTTCACCTTCATTTCCAGCTTCTAATTGCTGTTTAATTTCTGGATCTGAAATAACTTGATTTAATTGCTCTTCATCAATTTTATCAAAATCCAATTGTCTTCCAGTACGAGTTGCAACCAAGATGGCGTCAATTGCCTTCTCTTCATCCACAACCGTGGCTACTTTTCTCTCATCTTGACTTCCATCTATAGAGAATTTAAACGGCTCGGACGACGTTTCATCCGAAGATGATCCAGAATCTGGAAAAATTGTTTTTTCAGCAGAATCATCTTCACCACTTCCAAAAAAGGCTTTGTTCTGTCTTGATCTTCCTTCTGAAGTACCATTAGGTGATCCTGTAACAATGTTCGTCAGCACCAGGCCAATTAGGACAGCTCTCAGAAAAAAAGAGAAATCCATCACGATGACAGTGGTAAGATTTTGTATTTTGTGAAGATGAGAAACTTAACGGCTGAGTAATGAATAATGAATGTCAAAGTCGTCTTGATTGAATGAATAGCCAAGAAATAACTTTCTCTTTCACTGTTTACTTTTAGGATTTCTAAAGGAACTAACTTAACTTCTCTCTTTGGCCGGATACTAACGACTGAAGTACCTTCCATCAAATTGCAATTACTTTTATAGGAATTAAGTGAAACTTGGTCTTACCCTGTTCTAAAGATGAGTTCCCTAAGCTTAACAATGATGGTAACAATGCTGGTAAGAATAGTGGTAATAATGATGGTAGCAATCGTGGTAGAACCCATGGGAAGCAAAATCTGATGTCGTAGGAAGCTGAAGCATTTTGGTAAGACTTCATCTGAGTACTTTGTAAAAATATTTTAAACCATTGTCTTCCACCACATAACAACAAAAGCTTGGACATTTGAAATAGGATGTGAATGTGTGACATGGTCGAGGGACTTTGGGACTCCCCTGAAAAATTTAGTCATCAGTAACGAACAGGATGAGATCATAAACTGTTAACAATGGGATTATTCTCACGAATGGGTCAACAAAATCTGCTGGCAGTTATGTGCCCTGACGCCTTCATAAGTACCCCCCTCAATTCACATCCTGAAGGAAAATCCTGAAATCTTTTGCTTAAGGTGAGCACACGAAGGGGGTCTTTCCAATGACTTAACAATGCTAGTTACCAAACAGCTCACATTACATGCTTCCGTTTTTAGGGAATGAATGAATAATTTATTTCTTGTAGCGTTGCATAGTTTTAATTTCCTATTATGTGATAATGGGACTTAGAAAGTGAAAGTTCTAAAAGATTCCGGTCAATTTACATAAACTGCAACGTAACAACAACAAAATGGCTACAGCCTGCAGGCAAATTTGTACGAAAGAATTAAGGACGTCATAATTCGCAACATTATGCAATTACCTGGTCAATAGCCAGAATTTTGGTAGACCCAAATTAAAAATGACGCCAAGGGGTCCCTTGCCGTCGTTTTTGATTTCTTGACCTGATTCCTTATTTGTAGGACCAAAAAGTCCTTTTTGGAGTCCAAAATGAGCTTTTTGACAATTGACAAACGAGGAATTCATGTAGGGTCACAGGTCAAGGATTTAATCCGTTCTACGGCGCACAAATGCAACAAATCTTAGCGTCTTTTTAAAAAAAAGTACTTTCACTTCTTTCAAACAGGGAACTTAGCAGCTAAGTCTTAGCTTCCTGAACCTTGAAATTAAGAATGCCTTGAAGAAAACTTTAACGCTGTCAGGAGAGGCCCCTTGTCATGTGACCGTCCACTCCATTGGGGGGAGGGGGATGACCTGAGCAAGCATCGGAAGGTCAGTTTACTTTATTTTAATGTTTGTTCGGAATTGAATTTCTAAAACTGGTGCAACAACGCTACTATGCACACCTGTGCATTGCTGAATCGGCGACAGCCGATTCCAAGGCTGGCTCGATGACAGCTATCCGATCCGAGTCGAGCCGAGCCAAAATACTGGCTCAGCTCGTGGATCGCTAGCTTTTTCTGTTTGTCAGCATTCAACTGACAGTAGCGGCTACTGTCAGTTGAATGCTGACAAATTAACATTATTGATTTGAAAATGTAAGTACCTATTCGATTGATTATTTTCAATTAGCCAATGATATTTTGTTATGTTTTAGATATATTAATCCCAAAGTTTACTAATTAATTAATATTAATTTATTAATTAATATTATTTTATTAATTTTAGTAATTATGATTATTTACCAATTTTTACCTTAATTAAACTTTAATTTAATGTTCTTGTAGAAAGCCCAGGTGTGAGCATGAGCGGAGCCTGGCTGATGCAATGCGCTGTAAATTATTCATGAATCCTCCATCTGATTTGTCATTTCTCTTTCAAATAATTAAACACGTTGTTTGTTGGATGGTATTTTGACAGAAGTTTAATTAACCGGAACGTTGTTAATTGGTTAACTAACGTAAGTGTTGTGTTTAATTGTGGTAGTATTTAATTGTTGTACAAGCGGCGAAATGAGTGTTGAATTGCCGGAGAAGGTTTTGTCGTACTTGAACCATACTGGAGGCCTTGTGGATTCTCTGCAATTATCCAAGGAACTGGAAGAAGATCATCAGAGAATTGTTGGAGCAATTAAAAGTCTTAACAGTATCGGAGGCCTAATTGATGTCGAACAGAAGACCAGTACTAAATGGGAGTTGACAGAAGAAGGTAAACAGTGCTTTTCTTACCTTAATTTTGGGTATTATTTCATATCACTGTGTAACAATATGGGTACATGGTTTTACAATGGAGCTATGTAGCCGGGAATTGTGTCATATCATGTTGAATATCTGTGTTAATGTGTGTATCGTTCCTATGTTCGTAGGTCAATCAATTGTTGAAAATGGAAGTCATGAAGCCAGAGTCTTTGCTGCTGTTCCAGCTGGAGATGAAGGAATTCCATCGTCTGAACTTAATAAACTAATGGGAACCGTCGGGTAAAATCGGGATGAGCAAAGCAATTCAAGCAGGATGGTTGAAAATTAAAAAGGAAGGTGGGGAACCAAAAGTTGTCAGAGCAGTGGAATCCATTGTTGACATTGTGAGTTGAATGATGCAATTTGTAAAGTAGATGTCATTGTTAAACCCATTGTCATTGGCAAACTGTTATTTAAATTTAAATGTTATTTAAATATGCGAGACGTAGTGATATATAAAATATATTTGGTTTACAGGTTCAAAAGAATTTGAAGGCCTTGTCCAAGGACGTCACGGTAAACGTGGATTCCACTACCGTAAATGAATACAAGAAACGAAAGTTAATGCAGCAAGTGACCGTGACATCGTACAAAATAAGCAAAGGGCACCACTTCACAACTACAATTGAGAAACCGGAAACCGATTTAACCCTAGAATTGCTTGCCTCTGGAGGTTGGAAAGACAAAAAATTCAAGACTTATAACTTCAATTCCCTCGGTACTCCGGTCACCTGTGGGCATTTGCATCCATTACTCAAAGTACGTTCAAAGCGTTGCAGCGCAATGTTACCCCATTTTACAAACTATGCGTTATATATATCAGTTGAATGAAATGAGAGCCATATTAAGTGCCTATTTATTTAAGGATGTGCGATTTTCAATAACGCTTTCGTATTTTATTCAAACAGGTATATGATGTCTCAATTTTTATTTCCTGTAGGTTCGGACTGAATTCCGTCAAATTTTTCTCGAAATGGGATTTTCTGAGATGCCAACGAATCGTTTCATTGAAAGTTCTTTCTGGAATTTCGATGCTCTCTTTCAACCTCAACAACATCCAGCCCGTGATGCTCATGATACTTTCTTTTTAAGTAGACCTCAAAATTGTTCTACAATTGAGCCTACGTATATGGAAAAAGTTAAGAAAGTTCACTCCGTCGGAGATTATGGGTCGCAAGGATATGGATATGACTGGAAGATTGAGGAAGCTCAGAAGAATGTTATGAGAACACATACAACAGCCGTTAGTGCTCGAATGCTTTATGCTGCTGGCAAGTACCCATTTTATCCATTATATACACTTGTCACTTGCATTTTCTGTCACTCGTGTCTCAAATTCGTTTTACTTGTCTTCCAGGTCAGCAAAAACCATTCAAACCCGTGAAACTCTTTTCGATTGACAGAGTTTTTCGAAATGAAACTTTGGATGCAACGCATTTGGCTGAATTCCATCAAGTTGAGGGCGTTGTAGCTGATCGAAATATTACACTTGGACATTTATTGGGAACAATTAAACAGTTCTTTAGACGTTTAGGAATTGAGCAAATTCGTTTCAAGCCTGCTTACAATCCTTATACTGAGCCTTCTATGGAAGTTTTTGCCTATCATCCAGGTTTAAAACGATGGGTCGAGGTAACGAACACTTTTATGCCTTAAAACCTTAATCGCTGTTCCAACAATATTTCACGTCTTTAGCGAAAATTCGCGTTACAAGATTTCAACTGTAAAAGAAACCATGAAAAAAATCCATCACAAGTTTGTTTTAATTGCAGGTCGGTAATTCTGGAATGTTTCGTCCGGAAATGTTACTACCTATGGGGCTGCCTTCAGATGTTCGAGTAATTGCGTGGGGTCTATCGTTGGAAAGACCAACAATGATTCGATATGGAATCGACAACATTCGGGATTTGGTAATTGTCAATTAAAATTAAATTGCCTAATATTTATATTTTAATAATGTACTGATTTTTATGAAAACGTTAAAATTCTTTTTTAGGTTGGCCCCAAGGTTGATCTTCAAATGGTCTACAATAATCCACTCTGTCGACTCGATAAGCACTAAATTCAGTTTACACTTATTCAACCTTTCTTACCACAGGAAACTTCAAGTTTACTGTAAAATCTTTTTGTGATTTTTCTTTGGACTCAATACACTCAAGGTCAAGGTTAATGAAATTTACCGAGTACAAAATTATTTATATTTGTATTTGACAAACCATTCCTCTTCAGTGAAATTAATTTCTTAACATTTTCTTCAGCTCAGTTTTCAGGAACCTTTGACCTGCTTACATACCTACATTCTTGCCAATGTGCCAAGAAATTCCACTGTCACTTTTCCTGTCCAATTCCTCCTGGCTCCGGTGACTGATTTCGCTTTGTCATCTTAAGAAATGCGGGTTTCGGGGGTAAGGCTGGCCGTGTGCCATTCCTTTGTCGCTGTAACTCTGACAAGGTTGATGATGACGGGGAACTGAAAGGAGGAGGTGTAACTACAGAAACACAAATTATCGTTTTACATTAATCTTCATCATTTCCTTTTCCATTTCATAGCAACTCCGTAAAAATTTTGCGACTTACCAGCAGCAGATTTGGGAGTTGTTGGTGACTCAGGGGCTTGAACACTTTTGAGTACTGTGTTTCCCGTGACCTTGGAAAACGGTTTCGGCAGAAATAGGTTACTGAGTGTGGCAGGTCGCAATATTCGATCTGTTGTTTCCCCATTNTTCGGCAGAAATAGGTTACTGAGTGTGGCAGGTCGCAATATTCGATCTGTTGTTTCCCCATTTGGGACTGGGATTATATTTTGTAAGTCTGTCATAATTCTTAGCCTCAACTAAACCTGTGGCCAAGGATTTGTCAGACTACAACGAAAGCTCAAACAATAACGTTTCGTCCAGAACTTTTGACAAAAACTTTTGGCCCGGAACTCTTGACAAAACAATAGAGCTTTACTGGTATGATGCTTTTAGAGAATAGTGTCAGTATGCACCTTGAGTATTAAGTTGGTATAACTTTATTAGGCAAACACAGGTTGTGGTTTGACAAGATTAATCTATACATTTAGTAGAAAGATAAGATTGAGGGACAATTGGGTTTTCACTTGATCTTGGTTTGGTTTTGACTTTCAGGAATATCCAATCCTTGTTTTATAAAACTCATCAGCACACCCATGGACGCGGATTTTTTACTTGCGAAAAATCAAGGTGCAAACTTGTCACATTAAGAGAAGTCCTATTACATAAGCATTCGTGCAAATTCTGTGAAACCCAAATGAATGAAAAACGTTGTTATTAACGTGTCATCAGTTTTTTTGTATAATGTTGATCCAAGATTTAATGGATTTACCACCATAATCAATTCTTCCGTCTCGATCTACATCTGCCAGGGCAATCAATTGATCCAATTCGGTATCGTCCAAATCTTCTCCCATCATGTCCATGGCAGTTTTCAGTTCGTCCTAAATTTGAGCATTTTCAAATTAAGAATTTCCAACATAGAATTTCAAAGTTTAGAATTTCAAAATTTAGAATTTCCATATTTAGAATTTCCAAAGAATTTCCAAATTTAGAATTTCCAAAGAATTTCCAAATTTAGAATTTCAAAGTTTAGAATTTCCATATTTAGAACTTCCAAAGAATTTCCAAATTGAGAATTTCCAAATTGAGAATTTTCAAATTAAGAATTTTCAAATGTATAACTTCCAAATTTAGAATTTCCTTTGGCTGGAAGTGCAAGTTAAGCACAGAGAAACCTCCAGTGTCAATCGCTGAATTTTTAAACCCATTCTGGGTTTGCCAAGTCAGGCTTCCTGTAACTTGGCTTTGCTGTTTTAGTAAAATTAAATTTTTGGTGAATCAGATTCATCGAAAAATTGAAAACTGATTCGTCGACATTCCAAAATATAAACTAATCGCTGTTATGTCTGCCTTTTAATGACAAATTAGCCAAGTAAACAAGGCATTGACATTTACTAGACATTAACATTATTTTGAGATATTGAATCTGACAGGGCAGGAAGACTGTGCGCCAAACAGTTGTGACTGTGTGACTCTGTGACTAAAACTAAACATAAGCAGGGTCATGCTTACCCTTGTAATAAAACCATTTTTATCCTTGTCAAATACTTGGAATGCGGCCAATAGATCTTGTTCAGGATTTTCATCTTCAGATTCCAGGAGTGGGAGTATCCAAGCATAAAATTCGGATTCCGTTAATCCACTTGTCCCTACCCAATTTCACCAAAAAGTTAATCAAACGGCGCTTAAGCGTTACAGTTTTTTTATTGCCTTTTTATTACATTTTTGAAAATTGCTTTTGAAAATTGAAAATTTTTTGACTAAAGTTTACCTCCCGTTGACGCTCGTTCAATAATTCTGAGTACATGATTTTCAGGTACGGTAATTCCAAAACTAATGAGCATCTCTTGTAATTCACAAGGTTGAATACGACCGTCGCTATTTTTGTCCAAAAGGGTAAATGCTGCTCTGAGATCTTGTTTAGAAAAAGAAAAAGGCAACGACAACGTTTTTTAAAAAAATTTGTAGATAAACATGGTAGAGTAGTGCTGCAGAGAAAAGCGTAGGAAGATTTTTAAAAAAAGTAGGTCATTTAAATGATACAAATCTTTTAGAACAAGAAGATTTATTGTTCTCCCACGCGATCTTTCTAACATTTTTCTCTGATGCTTATTTTTAAAACAAAAATCTTATTTTGTAAACAAACAATATTTAAAACATAATATAAATACTCTAGGCTAAGGTCAGCGGTCAAAGGTCTTTATGGTCAAATCAAAACTAAGACGCCATTTATAAATTTCTTGAAAATACTCTAGGCTAAGGTCAGCGGTCAAAGGTCTTTATGGTCCAATCACAACTAAGACGCCATTTATAAATTTCTTGGATTTTGTGCAAAGAAATCAGGTGAGGTCTGAGGTTTCCCGTATTTTACTGTTGTTTTGTTTTCAGTTTAACTCAAAATAATGCTGTTTCGCTTTAAAAAAAAATTAATTTCTTAATTTTTTTTGATTAATTTTTTTTTCAAAAATGATACCCTGCTTTCGTTAATTATCTTCTTGTATATTTTGTTTTAAAAAAAATTTAAATTTAAAAAAGATTAATACATGACCTCATGATTAATCTTTTTTAAATTTAAATTTTTGCATTCGCATTTGCACGAAACCTGCTTTCGTGAATTATTTTGTATATTTTGTTTTAAAAATTTCAAAAAATACAAATTTCTGTATCGAATAATTTCATTTTTACCTTTAATTTCATCATCTGAAAATGGTTTGGGCACTGGAAGCTCCGTCTTCGACTTACTTTTCATAAACATTTTGCACTTGGCTTTCTTTGTTGAGGATGCTGAGGATGACAAAGATGAAGTAGACATTTCTTTTTTAAAAATCAGTAAAACTCGGAACGCTGATTAGACGCTGCCAGTGTCAAGGTCAAGTGTCTGAACTTTCACGATTGAGAAAGTTGGTTTTGCAAATTTCTCAGAAAGTTTTCAGAAATTCTTGCAACTTTCTTTCTGTGATGTGACACAACTGCGTAGTGTCACATCAACTTCATCAGCACTTTCAGCGATCCCGACGTTGGCTGATGTGCCACGATGTTTGCGTACACGGTTCAAAATAACAACTGAGTGGGTTTTGTCTTTTTACTAATTGTGGCCAAGTCATAAGTCATAAGTTACTACAAATTTCAGAACAAGAAAAATAGTATTCACACATCTTTTAGTT
>JABASL010001253.1:0-11578 GCA_019775825.1 Neanura muscorum
TGAGGAAGATGACGACGACGATGAAGAAGATGAACTCCTACTCTTCTTTTCTTTCTTTTTCGTGATTTTAGGAGCAGAGTTCTGATGTATCAGGGGAGCCTTTGGTGGTGCAGGATTTAATCCCAGAGAGCCATATGTATCAGATCCTGAGATTCCCCCATAAGATCTGTGTTCACTAGTTACGGGTATGGGCTTCTGAGGATTGAAGGCTGCGGCTAATGGGTTCATGGCTCCTTGTTGTGAGTGGGTATAAAGTGCATGCTGGGCCTGAGGATCCACTGGTGTGTAGTATTGGCCGTTTGCAGCAGCTACCTTCGGTTGTAATGGCGTAGTTTCAACAGGAGCCCAGCCGGAGTTTGTGGCATACATTGGATCGTAAGGGGACGGTGCTTTGGGAGGAACGACTTGACTTGGTGGTGTTTTGATTACTGGAGCTGGCGGTGGAGCTTGCTTGGGTTGATAGACTTCTTCTTTATCTTTACGAGTTTCCGGGCTCCGGCTTCGGCTTCTACTTCGACTGTAGCTTCTGCTATAACTCCGATCACGATCTCGGCTTCTACTGCGACTACGTGAACGCCTTCCACGACGATCACGGTCATCCTAACATTCCAAAAAGTTAATAATCATGTCACAGTGTCGACTCAGGAATCCCAATCACAAAAATGCAATGTAATAAGAAAAATTCGTGCAGTTTCTACCCGGTATCCTCGTTTTGGATAGTCGTCATTATCCCAATATCGACGTGGTTTATATCCCCCACTCCCGCCTCTCCGACCTCGGTAATTTGAATTTGAACTAGACATCCCCTTATCCAGGTCTCCCAGTTCCAGTTATTCTGGAAGAAAACAAACTTCAGACGTTACAAATAATTTTCACATATTTCGGACATTAAGTATTTAATTCAGTAGTACAATTAACTATAACTTTTACGTAATCTCGATGAATACGTCCGCTCAGTCACGTTTTCTTTGTGAAAACTTCCAAATAGCATAAGCAATATCAGATGACGTAAAGCACAACAACACGAGCACAATTTTTCTGCCGTTCGACTGACTAATCATCCCCTCAATTCCAAGGACGATTGGTTAAAGGTTTGGTAAATTGTCCTTAAAATTATTTAGTATCAATCAAAATTAACCAGTAACTTAAAATCCGAGTATTCCACTTACAAACTGAACCGACTTGCCTGTTTTCTTAACACTTCCCAGTCACCAGTGAGTTCAACAGCCCTTTTTGGCTAGTTTTCGGTAAATGGTCCACTTGGAAGTCACTAATCAAGGAAAGTCAACATGCAATGACAAAACCAGTTTCTAACTGATGGATCACCGGTTGAAAATCAAAAATACTTCCAGTACAAAGTTGATTTATCAAAATACTGCCAGTATTTTACGGTTTTTTGTTTTCAAAAAATGATTTTTTATCTGTTTTGCTTCGTAAGCTCCTGTTTTTTTTTCGTCAAAATTGAGACTGTGAAGGCACAAAAATTCCAATAGAGGGCGGCACTAGCCTTTTGGAATACATTAAGGACGCTATAATTTCCAAATGTCAAAATTAATAACATTGTAATTAAAAACTTAATGAATTGACCTTGTGTCAGGGTCATGTCAGAATCAACTAAGGTCACAGAGGTCATCCACCTGTTAATTTTACAAGAAATTAACACTTGGCTTCTAAAAACTAGAGAATTTGGTACTCGTATTTTACAAGGTGGTCCAAGTTTTTCAAATTCTGTTTTCGAGTGAACGTTTCCAAAAACTTTTCCACGTGGTTGAAAACTTTCACCCGTGGTTAAAAACTTTCACCCGCGGTTTTAAGATTCAAATTCTGTTTTCGAGTGAACGTTTCCAAAAACTTTTCCACGTGGTTGAAAACTTTCACCCGTGGTTAAAAATTTTCACCCGCGGTTTTAAACTTTCACCCGTGGTCCAAAACTTTCACTCGTCGTTAAAAACTTTCACCTGTGGTTGAAAACTTTCACCCGCGGTTGAAAACTTTCACCTGCGGTTGAAAACTTTCACCCGCGGTTTTGAACTTCCCTGTTGTTGAAAACTTTCACTCGTGGTTAAAAACTTTCACCCGCGGTTTTAAGCTGTCACCCGTGGTCTACAACTTTCACCCGCGGTTGAAAACTTTCACCCTTGGTTTTAAACTTTCCCCATTGTTGAAAACTTTCACCCGTGTTCCAAAACTTTCACTCGTGGTTAAAAACTTTTACCTGTGGTTGAAAACGTTCACCTGTGGTTGAAAACGTTTAGTCCCGGTTTTAAACTTTCCCCGTTCTTGAAAACTTTCACCCGTGGTCTAACACTTTCACATGTGGTTGAAAAATTTCACCCACGGTGGAAAACTTTCCCCGCGGTCCAAAACTTTCCCCGCGGTCCAAAACTTTCACCCGCGGTTTCAAACTTTCCCCGTTGTCGAAAACTTTCACCCGTGGTCCAAAACTTTCACTAGTAAAACTTTCACTTGTAAAAGACTTTCTTCCCTGTGGTAGGATACGTTTTTCTTGGATGTGGACGCAAATTTCCTAAATAATAATCACAAAACTAGTCAAAAACTTTTTTTTTAAAATTAAACTTTTGTGATCCATAATTTTTTGTTAATTTTTGTTAATTTTAATGAGGAACCTTGTAGCTTTACTTTAACTTACTTTCACTTTTTATAAAAATTTTCCCTTGTGAGTTTTGGTAGTGTGATGGGAGAAATGAACAATTTAATTATAGTTGATTAAATGAAATTTAATTTCCGTTCTTCCTTTACCTCTCCTTTCACCTTTTCTAATAAATTTCTTCCGCAGGAACAGACTTACTCGAATGCATGGGAAAAGGTGAAGCATGGTAATTGAATCACAGAAAAATAGATCAACTTATAATGGACTCTGTGGTCGTGGCTGGTGGTTCATTCCTTCTTTGTTCCTCAACCACAATGACCCCGTGACCTCTATTCTGTATTATTACATTTGACAATTAGTTCAGTAGTCAGCGGAGTAGGGGCTGTGACCTCTTGTCAAATAAAAAATTACGTTAATTATCAAGGGACTAGACTTTGACATGTCAAGAGAAAGTGCACCACATTTCTCAATTCTCGCTTTCTCCTTATTTTTCCCGGGAACTTTTTTTCAAGTTTCAGCTTTTTTTTGCGGGTTTCAGGGAACATGACAGAGAAAGTAGGTTGAATTCCCAGTGAGGCGTTCATCAATTTCCATTATTTGGGTAATACGAATGATGTTGCAGGAGTGAAATGGCGAGTTCTGGGGTTAGAAAAGTTAGGTTAGAATTGCTAGGTTTAGGTTAGGATGGCTAGGTTTAGGTTTTAGGTTTAGGTTGAGGGTAAGAGGCGTGAAAGTAAGTTAGTTAAAAAATGACAAAGAATGAGGAAATCCACTTTCTATGAACCCTTAGGTTCTGTGAGTGTGACTCTTTGCATAATGCAAAGGAAAATATGGTTGGTGGAAATTCTTTTTAGTTTTCGGAGACGTTAGGATTGTAATTTGGATTTAGGTTGGGCCTATTTTAATATAAAATCCAACAGTTTGTGGAGTGAAAGTAGGAATCATGGGAGTTGGGAGGTGAAAGCGTGCTTTCTCCTGTGCTTTCTCTCCTAAGAATTGCAAGTGGCGTTGTAGTCTGCATTCTGCAATTATGAGCTAGGCGGTGGCAGTTGTTATGTGAAGCATGATGCCAAAAATTATGAGAACCCCATGCAGAGGACTATCTCTGTCCTTAGTCACTACAAAAAACCCTCTTTCACCAAATCCACTCCCCGCACCAATACTTTATGCACTACATAATCTCTATTTTTAATCAATTTTAATCGATTATAATCACCCTTACCAAAGGATTAATTCCCAATGACCTCCTCCAGGCTGGGGTCAAAGGGACTATGTTCTTTCGACCCCATCGAGGATGGGGGATGGGGTCCTCCACCCCATCAAGGAAGAGAAAGTCAACATTCTAGTATATGCTATGAGGGATCTCAAATAAAGCGCAGGGGAACCCGACACCCCCACAAGGTTGTCGAACTTTTTGGATAAGGTTTTTTGAAACGCCACGGGTAACGTACAGTAACGCATGCAGTAACCAAAAACTAACTTTTAGAAAAGTATTACCATTAATAATCACGAGTTGGAGATGGTGGTACTCTACTTTTAATCAATTTTAATCGATTATAATCACCCTTACCCAGGGATTAATTCCCGATGACCTCCTCCAGGCTGGGGTCAAAGGGACTATGTTCTTTCGACCCCATCGAGGATGGGGGATGGGGGATGGGGTCCCCCACCCCATCGAGGAAGAGAAATTCAACATTCTAGTATATGCTATGAGGGATCTCAAATAAAGCGCAGGGGAACCCGACACCCCCACAAGGTTGTCGAACTTTTTGGATAAGGTTCTTTGAAACGCCACGGGTAACGTACAGTAACGCATGCAGTAACCAAAAACTAACTTTTAGAAAAGTATTACCATTAATAATCACGAGTTGGAGATGGTGGTGGTGGTGGTGGTTAGGTCCAAAGTCCAATTCTTGTTTCAACGGAAGAGCAACTTCCTTGGACGGATAAAAGAGCAAAAAACTCATTCCAAGAGTCACTTTTCAAAGAAAACTCCTTAAAAACCGTGTCCCCTACCCAAGCAGGACGACACACCCCAAATGCTGAACTACTAAATCACGTGGTCTGGTACGCAAGGCGGGATGCGACCGACCCATACCAAAAACCCATATGACTTTGGCCCTTTACACTAGCCAAACACGCCCTTTCTATGGGGGGATGGATAATGGCGGATAAATTATAGTTTACGCTTCTATTGCATACAACCCGTCGTAAGATGGGCGTGTTCGGGGTTTTCCATATCCTTTAAGATCTCCTAAAATTCATTAAAATTCTGCTAAAATCTCTTAAATTTATATTTAATAAGAATGGAACGATATTTATCAAAGACTTTGTGTGATATTAATTACATGTAATATTAATCAGTAAAAAATGATTTTAATCGATTAAAATGAGGTGATGAAAATTCTGGTTATTAATTCTGGTGATGAAGTATGTCTTGTGTTCTCTTGTACTTTCTGTGCTTCCTATTCTCCTAGTTCACTATTCCAGCTCCCCTTTCACTCTGAAGAAATCCCAGGCACTTTCTCCTACTTTCTCCTTTGGCGTCACCCGCTCCTTTTTCCTATAAACTCCCAGTTGCAACTTTGGAATCGTATCAGACGGATTTTCATACTGTGTCCAACCATTACATTCTCAGAGTTCACACAACGGGTCTCCAGCATCATTGAATTTCAATAGAAAGTCTCCAACCACCGAATTCTTTTCTACAAAAAAGGGAAAGAAAGCTCATTAATTTCAACGTTCAGAAACTTTTATTGACACGAAGTTCAAGTAAGGGTGAAGGCGTACAAAACCTCGCCCCAAGAAATCACGATTCTCAACTTTCACCGCCTGTGACAAATTTCTTGGCTGGATTTCTACTTCAGAAGATACAAGACACACAACAGGTTTCTAGCAAGAGTTTTTTTTTCTGCAAGAATCTACAAAAAAAAAACTCAGTGAAAGTAACACCACTTCAGAAAAATACGTTTCTGAACATTCAATTACAAAATTCAATTACGGAGAAAGTAGCTCTACTACTTATTCCGCAACATTAACTTCCCATTTACGTTAAGGTAAAACCTATGCAAAGTAAAACTTTACTCAAACTTTCATTTTTATGTTGGTCACTTTCACTTTTTTCTTATTGTAACAACTTTCGCCAGTTTCACCAGCTTTCACTACGTTTAACTAACTTTCACCACTTTCACTACCTTTTACTAGCTTTCACCAGCTTTTACTACTTTTAAATAGCTTTCACCACTTTCACTACCTTTAACTAGCTTTCACCAGTTTTACCAGCTTTTACTACTTTTAACCAACTTTCACCACTTACACCAGCTTTTACAACCTTTAACTAACTTTCCCTACTTTCGCCAACTTTCACCACTTTCGCCAACTTTTACAACTTTCACCGGCTTCGCCAGCTTTCACCGCGGAGCCACCGACATTTTTGCTGAGGACAGATTTTTCTTAATATCTAATGTAGGATCCCATTTTCTTAATGTATCTAATGTAGATTTCGGATTTTTCTTAATGTATGCAATGTAGACTCAGATTTTTTAATGCATAGTTTTGTGTAACCTTGGGGGTTTTTTAAGTAGTTGTAATTGAAACCGGAGTTTGTCTAGGTTGATTAAGTTTCCGGAATCTGACGACACTAATATTGGAAATGAGATCTTGAGGAAGAAAATTTAAGTGAAAGCGGAAATCTTGTTTGGAAGATCAAATATCCAAAAGATCTTGTGAAAGTGGATTTTTGGCTTGTTGGCCATACATTCCCTTTTAGCTTTTTTTTTGCCTTCAAAGGGTATGGGGAAAGACAATAGGCCACTTCACAAAAAAAAACGTTAAGTATGAAGGGGTGGTGAGTCGTGGGGAAAGTGAAGAAAGTCTTCTTTTAATTCACTTTCTTCCTTTTTCCCTTCACTACACTTTCAGATCGCCTTTACGCATCAGTCCCTTTACACAATCAAATCAAATCAAGCCCAGAAAACCAAACGTTTTACGTTCTTTGCTTTCACCAACTTTCTTCCTCACACTTTCTCTCATTTTATGGCAATATTTATAGAGGATCCTCAAAAGTTTCCCTTCAAGGAAAAATAGTGAAAACACGGGCAAAATAGGCTAAAATACCTGGAAAAAAGTTTTGAACAAACGTTTTTTTTACAAAACTTGTGAAGAAAACCCCAACAAAGAAAAGGAAACATTCCCAAACATTTTACATCAAAAGAGAAAAATACAATTCTTCCGTTTTCACTCCACGATATTGTCAAATCAAAACACACACAAAAACAATTTTTTTAAAAAGAATTTTTAAAAACTCAAAAAATACAAAACATTTGAATATGTAAAGATTACCATAAAACATGAAAAACTTTCTCCGCTTTCTCTTTTTTTCAAATCGGAACAATTTGAACAGTGTTGCGTATCTGCCGGCCAGTCAGTGTTTCTGCCGGGCTGGCAGAATGGCTGGCTAAAACGGCAAAAAGGCAGAAATTCAACTGGCAGAAACAACCCATGAATATGTAAAGATTACCATAAAACATGAAAAACTTTCTCCGCTTTCTCTTTTTTTCAAATCGGAACAATTTGAACAGTGTTGCGTACCTGCCGGCCAGTCAGTGTTTCTGCCGGGCTGGCAGAATGGCTGGCTAAAACGGCAAAAAGGCAGAAATTCAACTGGCAGAAACAACCCTCGCAAACTTAAAATATGGTCATGTTATTTCCTTTCCTTAACGATTGATTTAACCAGGATTTCCTTCTATTCCGCACCTGCCCAATTTTGTGAATGACAGAAAATAAAAAACCGAAAACTATTTTTCAGTTTGTCACAGGAAGAGGTTTATCCTTATTATGACGCAAGACAGTTATTATAATTAATTCAATTGTAATTTAATACGATACATTACGCTTAAAAAGTTTAAAAAAAATTAAATTAATTTTAACGTGAACGGGATTTGAACCTACAGCCATTACTCTTATATAGTTTCTGACGCTTTTCAATTTCTGCCAAATTGCCATACCCTATTTCAGCCAGGCCAAAACCACTGGCAGTGGCAATTAAGCCGGCTGCAATTTCTGCCAGCCGCAACACTGAATTTGAATAAGTCATCCCAAGCTACATTGTCGTAGTATGCCTAATCGACAATCTATCTCAGATTTCTATCTAAAGAAAAACTATCTGATCTACAATGTCTTTTTTAATGTCTGCCCAGCTTTCACCACTTTTTCTTTTTTGAGTTGGGTTTTTGAGGTTTTGGACGCACATTTCCCGGATCTGATACCCCCACACACGAAGCCTGTCATAATTAACATATTGCGGCACCTTAATTCCAAAAGATTTTGTTCCAGTTTCACAGTAGAGCGAATTGAAAAAAGAGAAAGCGGAGAAAGCTGGACAGACATGAAAAAAGGAACTGTAATATCTATCTATCTGAAGATGTATTTTTGACTTGAAAATGGGTTTAAAAAGTGAAAGTGGAGAAAGTTACGCACTCTTTATGATAGGCTCTGTATATTTTTGATTCACTTTTTTTTATTTGATCCTAAACCTAAGTCTGCCTAGCTTTTTCCGTTTCTAAAACAGTAGGTGACAAAATTTCTTTGATGCACCACCTGTGCGCTTTTTCTAAAAAAGTTTGTAAAATATTCTAACATTTCTGAATTTTTGTGTCATCATTCCAGAAAAGAAAATAGGGAATCTTGGAACACCTTTCTCCTGGCTACTTGATCTAAGAAAAGAACTTTTCCTAATTTAATATTCCCCCCAGAAGAGGTATTATCCGATCTTGACTTTTTGCTTGAAACTCTCAAAAAAAGTGGATTCAAGTGAAAGTTAAGTATTCCGTTTGGAGAAAGATTAGGAGAAAAAAGAAAGGAAACAGACTGAGATATGGTAATCGGTTTGGAGAAAGTAAACAGAAAAGTGAAAGTTGAAAGAAAGCTTTTAAGCGTGTGTACTTTTGGTTTTGAAGAATTTAGAGAACAAATATAAAAATGAAGAGTGAAAGTAGTAGTGACGATGGTCGTGTTAGGATGAAGTGTGTCCTCATAGCTGTTCTCCTGTCAGCTTGGGCTTTTGAGCCTTCATGGTCCTCGTGCTCATTTCCACAACACGTCAAATCTGGAACTGTGCAAGTACTTCATCCAAATAATAAACCAAATCCCGGCACTGGAAAATACCCGGAAAATGCTGAAGCCAGGGTGGAGTGTTCTTTGGGATTTCGACTAAGCTTCCCAGAAGCTCAATATCTTACTTGTACTAATGGAGAATGGATGAAACACAGTAGTGTCAAGTCGGATGATTCCATTTGTGGTAAGAAAATTACACAAATTCTCTCACTAAATTACTAAAATAAGTCACTTTCTTCCAAGTTAATCTACCGCAAATTCTAATTTAGCAGAGAGGTATTGGCTGAATTTTACAAAGAGGTTATGAAGTCGATATACAATTTTCACCGACGAGAATATATATACAGGGTGGGCCAAAATTTTCTTTACCAAGGAGAAAGTCTCTTATGGGGTTATCTGTAAAAAGAGAAAGTCAGGTAAAGAAAATCTTGGCCCACCCTGTATATTAACTGGAATTGTCCTAGAAACTGGACTGAGTAAAGTGTATCGGTGAAAGTTAGCCAAGCTTTAAGAATTGACTGTACATAGCGTGTTTAAGTCGTGTAAAACTTTCACTGACTTTCACTTTAGAAATTTTAGTTCTTTGAGTAAGAGGAAACAAAATTGTTCTAGAAACTTGTAAAGTGAAAGTCGGTGAAAGTTAACCTTTAAAAATCCACGGTACAGAGAATTTTTAAAGCGTGTTCAACTTTCTCCGCTTTCTCTTTTTTCATTTCAGTTTTCTGAGAAATTGGAAGCAAAATTTCTGGATTTTAGAATCTAGAACAATAGGTTTGGCAGATAGGACGTAAGTGATGACTTTCGATTGGTTTATCTGGCTTCCAGTTTTTGAGAAAAACAAAATGGAAAAAGTGAAAGCGGAGAAATTTGAGCTCACTTTAAAACACTTTTTGTACAGAGCTTTCACGTTAACGATTCTAGCCTTTTAGCATAACCTTGGAATTTGTAAGGTGAAAGTCAATACGAGNTGGAAAAAGTGAAAGCGGAGAAATTTGAGCTCACTTTAAAACACTTTTTGTACAGAGCTTTCACGTTAACGATTCTAGCCTTTTAGCATAACCTTGGAATTTGTAAGGTGAAAGTCAATACGAGTCAACCTTTAAATTTCTCAAAATTTTCCTGTACAAAGCGGTTTTTAAGTCGGGAGAAGTTTTACCGACTTTCACGTTGGAAGTTACAGTTCCCTGAGTGACTGGAAACTTAAATTATCCTTGAAACTGGAATTTTAAAAGTAAAAGTCGGTGGAAGTTTGCCAAATTTTCATTTTATTGTAGAGAGCGGTTTTTAAAATCGTGTAAGACTTTCACCGCTTTCTCCTTTTTTAACCAGATTCCTGAGCCTGAAAAGGAATACTAAGCCCCCCTACATTGTTAGCAACTGGCTAAATGAGGGATTTTTTTGCGTTCAAATATATTTTTCCACCTTCCTGGAAAACAGATTTGGACAAAGAGAAGGTAGAGAAAGTTGTAAACGACTTAAAACGGAAATTTTGAACGCTTGGCAACTTTTACCAAACTTTTACTTTGACAAATTCTAGTTTCTAGGTTAATTTTTGTTTAAAACTTGAACTCGCAAAGTGAAAGTCGGTGAAAGTCACCAAACGCTCAAATTTCCTATACAGAGGGTCGAGAAAGTTGGTGAAAATGTGTCGGATTTTTGTCACTGCATTTGTGGTAACTAAACGCCTCAATTTTTTTGAAGGGGTGTGCAAATTGTAGAGTAAGTTGACTGTTGTAGTGATTCGGAATTTTTATAAAGTTATTTGGGTCACTCGGCCTGTCACCTTCTCACTCTTATTCAATCACTTATGAGAAAAGTTTTTGTTATGATTTTATTTAGAAAGTTTTTGAAATGGAGAGCGTAAGAAAACTAAGTATAGTCTAACTATAGTTATTATTGAGTTTATTATTATGGTTAACTACTATAGACAAACTTTGAACGAGGGAAAATAAAGGCGGAGGAAGAAAACAGTTGAGGAATTTTTATTTAAACTTTGCTTTTCTCTTTTCCTGAAGATCCAAGAAAGTGAAAGTAAATTTTGGGTTTTCCTTTGGGATAAAAACCCGTAAAATCCGCTCTTTTCTTTTACAAAATGCCCAAAGGTTCAGGTTAAGCTTTTTCTTTTGAAAATTAAGCCTAAGCCTAAATCTAACCCAGTTCCAGAATGTTCTTGTCCCTAAAAAGTTGTGGGCACCCTGTATACGCTACTTCCAAGTCCTTCAATCATTCATTCATCCATCTCAATTCTCATATCCCAGACCTGACATTTACCTTCCCTTGCCATTCCTTGTTAATAATTTTAAGGCTCAAATGCACTTTCTCCTTTTAAACTTTCTCCATTAAAGCTAAGAAAAGAGTTTGGGCGTATTCTCATTTTTTCTCAAACTATTTCTTCATTATTCGAAAAGGGCAGGTCAACGTCTGTTATCGTTACCATTTTACTTTCAGCCCTAATTGATCCATACTCAAGGGAAATAGGAAGCCATTCATTCAAATCTCAGCTCTTGATGGATCCATAAAGACCAAAACGGTTTTTCGAGGGGACGTAAAAGCAAAATACTCAAAAACTAAAGAAAAAAAAACTAAAGAAAATAACTCAAAAATTAAAGAAAAAACTAAAAAACTAAAAAAAAAACTCAAAAACTAAAGAAAAAACGCAAAAACTAAAAAAAAAACTCAAAAATTAAAGAAAAAACTCAAAAACTAAAGGAAAAACGCAAAAACTAAAAAAAAAACTCAAAAATTAAAGAAAAAACTCAAAAACTAAAGAAAAAACGCTAAAGACAAAGAAAAAGTGCAAAAACTAAAGAAAGAAACAATAAAACTATCGAAAAAAGGGCGAAAAGTAAAATA
>JABASL010001254.1:0-11570 GCA_019775825.1 Neanura muscorum
TACTGATACTGACTCACACTCTGTAACTCTGTAACCAACCATCCACCTCATACCGCCTCATACCGCCTCATACCGCCTCAATGGTAATTATACTATGTAATTCTTTGTCGAAGAATTTTATATTTACGGTTAATGATGTATAAAATGTAAGAGCTTTGTGACAAGGTAGCCTTTGGGTAACAAGGGACCTTTCTAAAGTGCTCCCCCTGTTTTGAAATGACTTCTGGTCAGGGTGTAATGGTCAACCTTCCCCTGAAGGAATTACGCTGAATCGTTCACGAAAACCGGATTTAAAAACACGACTCAAAATACTTCGGTATATACCTTTCCAGCGCGTTTCGACATTTTCTATTTTTCCGCAAAATTTTTTAGGTTTTCAGCTTTTTCTTAACCTTTCTATTTTTTCAAATTTTTCAAATTGTCAAACTCTGCAATTTTTTTAAATAATTTTTTTGAAATTTCTTTCAACTTTTTACTTTCCCAGTTTTTTCAAGCGTTTCAAAAGTTGTTCGAATTTTTTTTGTGCAATTTCTCGAATTTTTTCTAATTCTTACTTTTTACAACTCTTGCAACTTTGTCATCTTTTTAAAGTTTTTGACACTTTTTTACCTCAACTTTTTCAACTAGGTTTTTCTACCTCTGCATAACTTTAAAACAAGTTAAGTTGAGTTGGAAGTTGCAGTAGCAACTTGAAAAAAAGTCGAGTGGGTTCGGAAATTTGGAAGAAGTTGGGAATGTTGGAACAGTTGACGAACGCGGGAAAGTGAAAAAACGGTTTTAAAAAGTCGGAAAGTTGAAAAAAATTCGAAAATGGTGGAAAACGTTGGGAGTTCGGAAACATTGAAAATGTTGGGGAAAGCTGGGGATACAAAAAGTTATTTTCTAATTCTTACTTTTTACAACTCTTGCAACTTTGTCATCTTTTTAAAGTTTTTGACACTTTTTTACCTCAACTTTTTCAACTAGGTTTTTCTACCTCTGCATAACTTTTAAACAAGTTAAGTTGAGTTAGTTGGAAGTTGAAACTTGAAAAAAAATCGAGTGGATTCGGAAATTTGGAAGAAGTTGGGAATGTTGGAACAGTTGACAAACGCGGGAAAGTTAAAAAACGGTTTTAAAAAGTTGGAAAGTTGAAAAAAATTCGAAAATGGTGGAAAACGTTGGGAGTTCGGAAACATTGAAAATGTTGGGGAAAGCTGGGGATACAAAAAGTTGGAAAAGTCTGAAAACACTTGGAGCAGAAAAAGAATTTGGGAAAAGTCGGAAAAAGATGAAAAACAAAGTTAAGAAAAGTTGAGGACGGCGGGAAAGAAGTTAAAAAAATTTAAAAAAATCTGGGACAGTTGAAAAAGTTGGAAAACTCAAAGAATAGTAGTTTTTTAACTTAGTTTTTTAAAAATAAAATAAAATAAAAGTTTTTTAATTTTTTTAATTTGGAATACGTTAAAGAGAAAAGTTGAGAAAAAGTCAAAACAAATGGAAAAAGTGTATGTATCATATTTTGGCACAAATTTCAATCCTCCGAATTTATTATAGGAAATTTACTGGTGAAATTTACGGTTTTAAATTGCAAATTTTGAAATTGTTACGACGGAAATTTAAAAAAAACAATTTAAGAATCGGGTTTTGAACCATGCAGCACAATTCCTTAAGTGATGTGGTTAGAAAGAGTTGCAGTCTGGCCCTAAATATGTTTCATGTCAAAGGAGTGGGGAGGGGGGGAGCGCTTAAAAATGTTTTTTGCAAACCAAACAATATCGTATCATTCCTCAATGTTTTCGCAATGGTTTCGTTTCTTTAACTTTGATTCCTTGCAATTTTTATATTTTTGAGCAGATTCATAATATTCTAAAAGATTCATAGACGCTTCATACTTCAAGAATCTTCAGAATAATTTTTTTCTATCTTAGCAAAACCATAAGCTAAAATTACCCGAATTATGTTACTTATTTAGCCGGGAACTAAAGTAGCAGAATTAACATACTTTTCGAGTTGAGAACGTGAGTAATGGAACTACCCTTAGTTTTGGCTTTTTCGTCTGTCCGGCGTTTTCGCAGTGACTTAATCACTTTTGACCTCATTTTCCTGGATGAACTAAAAAGTAAAATCCATGAAAATTCTAAAACCAAAATTTTGCTGACCCTGAAAGAATTTTCTCGAAAGGGAACTCCTTTAATATTATAGGCAACCTGTGGTGTTGCGTAAGGTTAGTTTTTGGATTATTTTATGAGGTTTATTAGTTTGGAATATATAGGTTATGCACATTTCAAATGGTTTCCATGATTACGTTTGATTCACGATAAATGGTTGAAATTTCATTTGAGGTATTGTAAACGCCACGCGGATAAAAACCGCTAGGGTTCTCAATGACTCGCGAAAATTTAGAGCAAGAGCAATGACTCTGCTCGCCACCTATGAGTCAAGAGTCATTGCTCGCGAGTCAAACTCGAATTCACTTGAGCAAGAGCATATGCTCAACGAGTCAGAGCATTTGACTCAAGAGGCAAATTTGTTACTGACTCAGGTACATGGCATGATATGGGCGTGAGGTAACATGGCCATGACATGACCCATTGCCGTGACATGACATGACCCATTGCCTCGATATGACATATGTCCCGTTGCCATAACATGACATGACATGACCCATTGCCTTGACATGACTTGACCCATTGCCGTTACATGACATTACCCATTGCCTTGACATGGCATGACCCATTGCCGTGACATGACATGACCTAGATTTGACACGACCATGACATGACCGCAATAAGACATGACAATCACATGAACACTACCTGATGACATGACCGTGAAATGGCATGACCGTGACATGACATGACCGTGACATGACATGACCGTGACATGGCATGACCGCGACATGGCATAACCGTGACTTGATTAAGCTAGAAATTAATATGTGGCATCTTCTTTTGTCTTTTTGAGGTTAGTTTCTCTCTAGGTTAGGAAGCGAACGTACGCATGTCTTTTAAATTACACTTCCAGAAGGAGCATGCTCAATTCTACTCAGAGCAAGAGCAGTGACTCTGCTCCAGCTAGCGGAGTCAGAAGCAATGACTCGCGAGCATATTAGAAATTTCAAAAAGTCAGAGCAGTTTGCTCGCAGGCAGAGTCAGGAGCAGCGATTTTGCTCTGCTCACGAGTCGAGTCATTGAGAACCCTACCAAATATTCAGCGCTTCTGGGTAGAACCAGGGAAACATGAACCTGAAGAGCCACTCTTGGCTCTATGTACCTTCTCCACTGGGTCACGCTCCAACTTTCGACGAATTTGGACTTTTACGTTATCTTCCAATGACAAGAAATGAAGAATCTGTTCAACGAAGCAAATCTTCCTTTCATTATCATTAAGCCCAATACAAATAACAATAGAAACCAAGGTCCCTGCGCAGACACATGACGTTAACGCATCTTTTTCGTATGAATTATCTAATTCAAGTTTCTCCCTCTTCAAGGCTTTTTTCTCAATTTTGGGTCCCAATCATCAAAATTGGATCCTGTTTAAAATTGGACAAGATTTCCAAAACATATTTTTAATTCCAGCCGTTTGGCCGTTTTAGCCGATGGGCCTTATTCCCTGTTTAGAACAAAATGAAAGAACTTTTTTTTTGCCGAATCAACACCAAATCATCAATCATTTTCTCAATGAGTAGTAATTAGACGGTTCACTCAAATCACCACCATCATCAACAATCACTAACTTTCAAATGCTACCGCCAATGCTACGAGGCTTTCGAAAAGAAAAGAAAAAAAGATGGTCGTCATCTTCTGTTTGTTCCAAGGATCCTGAAAAGTGCGGAGTGTTAACTTAATTGCACAAACACTAATTTCTCATCTAGCAAAAGCTATAGTAACAAAGTAGAATGAGAAATAATTATTCCCTTGAGCACTACTGAACACTTACGACAAAAAAAATGAACATTTGGAACAATTCCCTTTCTTTTGGTCGATTCATTTCACCACAAAGGCTTCAATTATCTACTCGAAACGGCTAAAATTCTATGGCTGGCTCTGGCCCTCAAGTCAGGAAGATTCAAATCGAGTACAGGGAGGAAGTGGACGCCACACTTGACTAACCAGCAATTACTAATTAAATTAAGGAGTTCAACAGTATGATTCAAGGGCGAGTGTGGTTTCGCAAAAGAACTTCAAGCCTTAAGAAATTGGAGCCGTTGAAAAACGGATTTCTGTCCAGGACGACACACGGCCACGGCCACGGCCACGGTTTCATGTGAATTAGCTCTAATTTATATTTTGGGCCCATAACTTTTTTTGGCACATTTTGGATAGGAAATAAGGCTTATAGTAAACCTTAGTCATTGAAAATTTAGCATTAGAATCTACTCTCTCTTTCTTAGTTGTACTAGTGGTGGCAGGGAAAGAATTGGAAAACCGGTGGCAACTCCGAAAAAAAAATCGATTATTCACCAGGCACAACTGAAACAATATGGCAGGTGTGCTCTTTTGTGGTTTTAAGAACTTCCAGGAGAAAGTTATATGGCTGGGTGCCCTTCAAAATAAAGCTATAACCCAACACCACTAGTCTCTGGACACCTATTGACTACTTGACTCAAACCAACACCAAAAGAGAATCTTTAACATTTCAATTAAACTTAATCCAACTAGCTAAGCCTCTTAACAAAAATTATTTGCCACTTCAACTAATAGTCTTGGCCTCTTTTCAGGATCTCACGTTTACTTTCGATTTTTCGATTCGTGAAGAAAAATTCGTAAATTTTTGGAATAGTGGACCGCCAGTACCCAGGAAAGGCCCAATCTTAGGTATATTTACTCTGGAGTTGAATTGTTTAGTATTTTCTGGACAAAAATAAAGGCTAAAATTGCGAATCGATGACCTTGACTTTCGGCTCGCAAGTCGGGCATTCCCTTTGGGAAAGAGAGGGAAGGGAGAGGGGGAAATTAAAAAAAGAATTTAGTTAGCAGTTTACCATACAGTGCTTTACTTCCACAGACTTAAAAAGTGGTGACCCACTTTTGGGATGGTGACCCGAGAATTGATTCCAGGGGACCCTTAAAAAAAGGGGATCCAAAGGGGATAAGGCCCCTTGGCCTTTAAAATAATTTGAGGGTATTTTTAGCCTTGGGAAACCGGAGTACTTGAAGGAATTTCTTAGAAGATCCTTTTCTAATTGTAGTGGAGCTAGAGCATAGCACTAGTCATATGTCATTAGAAACCAGGGTTAGAAACGTAAAAATTTTCAAATTCAACGTTTTTGTGTTTTTGTATTGTCCCGCGGGAAGGGAAAGATGAACAAAAGGCTCCCCTTTTCGGAGTTCCGTCCCTCCCCTATTGTTTTCCTCTTCATCATCTTTCCTTTTAGTGAATACACAAGTGACTTGAGTTTATTTTCAAATCCTTGTTCTCTTTTGTTTTGGGTATTCTAAATTCCTTGAAATAATAATTTTTTTGATGTGAAAATGAAATTGATGGCTGGAGGGAGAAATGAAGGAGGGTGGTAGGAAGGATTGAGAGGAGCGGCTTTATTTGAAATAGAAAATCCTTAAAACAAATCCATTTCCATGTGAAATCATGGCCCAGCTTGAGCGCTGGAGCTGGATATATGGATAAAGGATAATTCTGGAGCAACAGGCAGAGAGAGGATATGACGATAGGGATTTCCCTGCAGGTAGCAAGGACTCCAGTAGGAGTCCTTCGATCTCATTAGAATATCAATAGTTTTCCCACATAATCCAAAAAAGAAACCTTTCTTCCAAAAAAAAACACTTTTACTTCATCTCTCATCCGCTTTGACAGGAGCCGCAAGGTAAAAGATCCACTTTCTCTTTCAATTCTTCTAATAACATTCAAATTCAACAAAATTCACTTTCTCCCCACGCAATTTAGGCTTTCCTAATACTTAAAAAAAATACTTTATACAAAGACATGTCAGTCTGATCAAATCCCCTACTAGGTCAATAAGTCTGTCTGCAAAATCTGCAAATTATTTTTTAAATATGTAAATCACTTCAATATTTTCATAATTTGCCACCTTTTCTAAGGCATCCACAAAGTTCAGAATCAGTCCAAACTGGAACGCTTTTCCATTTCCGTTAGTCCAGTTTAGTCAATTTCCGCTTCTTCTACTCGTGAAGCGTGAGTTGGTAGGCACAGAGGGTTGTCCTTTTCAGTACTTTACCGTAACCCTAAGCTGACCCAAATCACAACCTTAACCTACCTGGCCCAGCTTAACCTACATCGAAAACCCTTCAATTTTTAGAATTTTACGTGACCCAATGACCTTGACTTTGTTGGCCATGAAACTTAGCTGTCGGACTTTACTGCACTGATTCAAGATTCAAGTCAAGTGTATTGTCTAACTCCCAACAACTGAGGCGCATACTGATCTCACGGCTACCGTAAGGTCAACTGCTGGCTTCAATTTTTAAATTTTCCCTTCCTACCCCCCTCCTCCTCAGGAGTATGGGCGAAAAAGGAGAAGGAAAAATTTAAGTTAGCAGTTGACCGTACGGTATCAGACATTCTAAGTTAAAAATATAAATTGGTTCAGACTCTGAACTTCAGAGTAAGCTAATTGTAAGGCCAATTTGCTATTTTTTGAAAAACAGGCTCCGTAATTAATTTCAAAATCCTAACTGGGCAACGGAGCCCTTTGAGCAGAATGACTGAATAATATAAAAATCAAGCGCATGCGCAAGTCGACCGTTTCGTTAAAAAATTGCGAAACATTTATTTTGAAGTCATTTTGATTTTTACAAAATCGGCTCAGGGGCAAACAATAGTAGAATCGTTCTTGGCCGACAGCTCTGAACCTGTCGCAGCCGAAACCAGCAGAATGAATTTCAGCTAGGAAGTAGAGGAGGAGTTTAGGGCTCGTCCCTATATTACGTCATCAGAAGGAGCCAAATTTTGGCACCCACCCACCCTTCGTAATCACTTTTTAACATTGTGTCAGCATTAGACCCGGCCAAAATTTCAAGGGACCCACCCACCCGCTTGATGAAATAATATAGGGACGAGCCCTTATTGTTTTTTCAACCAAAAAATTCCGTTATGTCATTTGAAAAATTTAAAATTGGTCAACCTTTTTGCCCTTGTTTATTCTAAAATGAAGGATTATTTGATCAATGTTGACTTGAATTTTCCAGAGCTGAATGTTGAGAGAAGGAAGAGGAAGGACCATTAGATTAAACAATAAGAGGGATACCATCACCCAAAAAATTTAATGTAAGTCATCACGCACTCCCGCCCTACCAATTTTCAGGGTCCGGAATGTTCAACTTTTAGTGGAAAAGTATGGGTTATCCGCTTTCTATTCTCAAAAAAACGAAAAAGAAAAATAAAGCCCTGGACGATTGGAATAATACTGCAAAGTATCGCTTCGCCTTACTTCCACCATCCCTCCAGTAATTTACTACCTCTGATAGAAATGTTTTCCACAAGGATAATCCACCAAGGGCAAAAAAAAAAACCGGAATCGGATAAAACAACACAAAAGGTTAAACATTCGTGAGAGCTCTCCTCCTCCCCCAGTCTTTAAAAAAAAACTTTCTCTTCCTTCCTTGGGTGAAAGTCAAAATACGAAAATGGAGGTTAAATCGGGGTATATCCCAATCTGGGGAGTATATAAAAACTGGGAGAATAAAAATTCGGACGTTATAAAAAATTCGGGTAGTAGGGTGGTACTAAAGGAAGTTAGAAATGAGCTCGTTTACTGCATTTCCTCTCTAGATTTGGAATGACCACATTAGAAAGCCTAATGAACTATAAATATAAAAAGGAAGGAAGGAAAAACGTTTGAAAAGTCAACTACTCCAGGGGCAATGCCAGGGGTTAGAGCTTTAAAAAAAAACTTCGGGGTCATGTGTACCACTGTACGGGGTACACTGTATAAGGAGGGTACAAAACTTTTCCTTACTCCAACCAGAAAATATTCTCCAAAAACTTTCACCATTCCTAGTTGAGGCCACTCACTCACCCTGTACATTTTTTGAGAGTACTTTGGCCAAAGTTTGGGGCCACACTTACCTTTTTTACGTCCACTTGTCGATGCACTTCCTTCCATAGTTTGGATTCATTGAGTCTGGAATTTCACATTTTCACTTTTAAGACAAAAGAAAACTTCCTAGAAAAAAACGCTGCGGCTGGAGTCAAATTGACTACAAAACACAAACTTTTCTCTTCCAAACTTTTCGTTTTCACTATCCAGAATTCTTGAGAAGTAGTTCGTTCACGAATTTTTGGGCAAACTATGTAAGAAATTCCCACTTTAGAATATGGAATTAATTTGAAATTTGAAAATTATTTGAATTAGAATATTTCCAGTAGGCTTCGCTTGTTAGTCTATTAGCTTCAGTCCATTTAGCCTAAACGAGACGAGTCCTTTTGTTTTCAATTTCTGAACAATTGAATTTTTGGCGTTTCAAATGCACGGTGTCGCCGAGTCGCCGTGCTCGTTGTTGTCACATGGGAAAATTTCAACAATGGAACAATGGGTTTTCTCATTCGCTCATTCTTGAGAAATGTAAAACGTTTTAATTCTACTAAGTTCCTATTTCTTAGAATGTCTTTTGAACGTTGAACCTTGTTGATGGTATTGCTGCCAAGTTTAAGTTTAAAGTAGGTCTCACTGAGAGTGTTATTAATAAACTATTGTGTATAACGTATCATTTTGGTGAACAGAGCTTTTGAAAATTCCAACTTAGTATCCACAGTTGGCGTGAATGGATACCGTTTTCTGTTCAATTTGTCATGGATCCTTGGCAACTTTTTTGAACTTTTTCTAAAGAATTTTTCTAAGGTTTTTTCGAGAAACACTGTTATCGAGTTCGAGTTCGAGTTCACGAGGTCGTCTCCTTGGGAACAAAAATGTTTGTATTACCGTCTTGTGAACTTAAAAGTGTTTAGGCCAAGAGCGGGGGAGAAGAATAAGCCCAGGAGAGCGACCGGTTCCAACTCCAGTTGCAGAAACACTGACTGACTCAGGAAAGGTTTTGGGTATGAACTCATCGCGGGGCAAGAGTAGGGCTACAGGATTCATCGCAGAGCTCGTACAGGATTCATCGCAAAGAGGGGAGCATTCAGCTATTCAGCTTGGCAGCCAGGCAGGCATATTAGAAGGTCTCCTCAGTCTCTTGTTGTCGAAGAGTCCAAAATGAGAGGCCAGACTTGTTGGTGGTGGCCCAAAACTTTTTGTTATGGCCCAACTGCAACCAAGCTAAAGGAAAAACGATCATGATGATGGCAGAAGGGGGAAGGAAGCATGGAGCCGAACAAACGGAACTGCATGCCAAAGAGTGCCAGAAGGGGAAGAACTTCATCCCTGATACTTGGGGATTTTTGGTTCCTTGGATACTTGTACCCTGCTTGTACTGATTCAACCAACATGCACAATGCACTTTTGTAAAGTGATCATGAGAATGCACCTGGTGTCATCAAGATCCTTGGAGGAAATAACCAAGGACCCATTGGACGTTTTTTTTTGTCAATGAGACAAGATTGGTTGACTTCCGGCTTAGGTGGCCTGGCCTACTTACTTCAAGTAGAAGCATTTCTTAATGGAAAGAAGAATTGCGGAAAGTGCAGAAAATACTTGGAAGAGATTAGAATATTGGCAATGATAAGGGCTGTTTTTTCTGCAAATTGAAGTGCCGACGACGCTTGTTTGCAAAAACACGGCGGAATGATGAATGAAGATGCGGAATTGGAGAATATAGGGTTGGGTGGTGTGGCTGGTGGTGACGACTAGGATTTGAGTGAAATAAGTGTCAGCTTGCCACATCTCGGGCTAACGCGCCTTTATACAGGGGGATCAAATAAAAACCGTGTCCAAAAAAAAAATTGGGAAAACGGCTACGAGTCATGGTCCGTGCATGAACCATGACTCTAGCCATTTTCTGATTTCAGCTCCTCGAGGAACGGAATCTTGGTATTCCTGTTCAAAGGTTTGAATAAATCGTTTTATTTTAGTTCCTTGTACTTTTACATCTCCGCGAATCCCAAATTCAAAATTCAAAATTTGGAATTCTATATTCCAATATGCCGGAACCAAAAAGTCCCACCAGGCTTCACCCAAAACATTTCATCCATCCACACTCCATGTGGCTTCCATTCCTTTCCAGCCCTCTTCACAATGAAGGAAAGCCAAAATTCCATCCTAATAAGCAGAGATTGTAGTCAAGCAGGAGATGAAATACCAAATCAATGAATCTCTGCCAGCGCTGTTCAAGACTTCCTTACTCAACGGCGTCCAGAAACGTCAAAGAATGTTCAAAGCCGTTCAGAGCAGCTCAAAGATGAAATCAAATGACCACACCCATCCCATCTCAGCTTTTCATTACTCACTCCAAACAAATCGAACAAATCGTGGTCACACTTATCTAAGTTTTAACGCTCCAGCGATTTATTGCTAAAATTTTGTTAAAGCAAGAATACTCACCAACCACCAGATCTGGCCAATCTGGTGATTGGACCTAAACCTAAACCTAAACCTAAACCAACACTTACTACTGTCTCCGTCTTCCCAAGAGGCACTGCGCTGCGAACCAGCGTTTGTTATTATCATCTCAGCTATAGAATATTTTTCAAAAAAAAAACGTCCAGTTCTGCTTTTGTGATTCGGAAAGGAAGTTTTTTTAAAGTGGAACGATTTGAAAGAAGAGAAGCCCCATAAATTGTCATTCGTTTTGAGATTCATGATTTATTAAAATTGAAACCCACCCACTCTGTGACAATGACCTGAACCATGCCAGATTATTGCCCTGGTCAGTATTGAATTTCTGGACACAAACCCTTTCAGTCCTTGGAAAATAGGGCTAATAATTAAGGGTACCAATTTTGAAATAACCTAAAACTGGAACCGTCTTCTTTGGTTCTAGTCGTGCATGATGACAATTTTAATGTTCATTTGTCTCAGGTTTTTGTGAAGATATTCTGAATAATTTAATCCATTTACAATTCCTTGGCTCGACAATCAAAATGGAAGAATAAAACGCTTTTGCACATTTGGAATAATGAAAATGACCAAGAAAATTACCTTGGTTCTCTGTAGTATACACACAAAAAAAAATTAAAATCGGAGTCTTATCGTTTTATGTTCGTCACTTTTTCTTACTTTTCTCCGCCCCCAAATGCTCTTAAATTCGTCAAGGCTCCTTTGTTCGTGGAATTCAAATTAAATGTGTGGACACTTTAAGTGGAAGAATAGAGGAGAAAGGGTTGAAGATAAAATTTATTCTTTACAAGATTGAAATTCTTTTTTACTACTTTGTATAGTCAGTCCACTATAATTTAGTTCAACTGTCATTCAAAGTAGAAGAGCCTCACTTTAATTTTAGTTAACATAGTCTAATTAACTATAGTTTACTTCCAGAAATTTCACTGGTTATTTTACTGGTTAGTACCGTGTGGTCAACTGCTAACTACATTTTTTTTAAAATTTCCCCCCTCCGACTCCGCTCTCTTTCCCTAAGGAGAGAGAAGAGGGAAAATCAAAAACTTGTAGTTATACTCCGGTCTCGTAGTCCGAGTGGATAGGTTATCACCCTATCCAGGAGTGGGCGGTGGTTCGA
>JABASL010001255.1:0-11570 GCA_019775825.1 Neanura muscorum
ACCATCCTGGAAATATCTTTCCGGGGCACAAGGCTCCAGGGAAGGCTCCAAGCCCAATTTCCATTTCGTGTTACTGAATTTAATTCTTTGAAAAACCTTCCATTTGGCAGAAGATGTTGGAAATAAATGAGCAAATGAAGTGGGACGGGAGTAGATATTAAAAAAAGTGGATGAAATGTTCATTAAAATCATTTGGTTCAATAGTTCCTGCCAAAGTTTCTGCACCGTTGACAACTGTAGTAATCGCTGAAGGACTTCCAACTCTACTCAAGTGTCACATACGAGGCGACCTTCCAGTTCAGGTAGAATGGAGAAAAAATTCTATTGTCATCCGTGAACAAACTCCAAGAGTCTTTCAAGAAACAGTTCTTCAAGGGAATTCCACCATTCTTCAAGCTCTTCTTCATCTTGACCGTACGGAAAAATCTGATTCTGGCGTCTATACTTGTATTGCTTCGAATCATTATGGAAGAGACGAAGATCGGATTAGTGTCGAAGTCAAAGGTATCATCTTTAGCACAAGATTTATCACCTCCGCGGTCCCCATTCCCACTTTTCCAAGCGATTTTTTTTTTCTTTGAAGCGATTTTTCGACAAAGCGCTGGGATTGGGATATCATTTTAGAATTTTGGTTCCCTCCACTTTGGGAATAACTTTTAAATTATTCGGAATAACATTTTTGGATTTTTGGATCTGAATTTGAGGCAATTCAAATCCGGCTGAAATTTTTTGGTAAAATGTGTTTTCAAGGCGGAAAAATAGTAGAAGAGTGCTTTAGTAACGAATTCAAATATTTGTACATAGCAAGGCCGCCAGCGCCGGAAGACTTCACAGTTGATGAAATTGGGTCTCGCTTTATTCGGCTCAAATGGTCGCCTGGAGTCCAAACGGCTTCCACTGCCCCTGTCACATACTTTGTTCTTCAATTCAAGAAATCTGGTACTCCGTCTTGGGTCAATGAGGGCAATAATGTCACAGTTCAGTATCCTGCTGTCCATTCCGTTCTGGAACCACTCAATCCAGTGACCAATTATGATATCCGGATTTTAGCGTCAAATGAAATTGGACACAGCGTTCCAGCCGAGCCGTTAGTTGTTCTTACACTGCCAGAAGGTAACAGACAAAAAATGAAGGCTTAAGAATTTTCCCTAAAATATCCCACACTTTGCGCAATAACTCACAACTTGCTTTAAAGAGCCCATAATTTGCTCAAAAAATACCAATTTACTCAGAAAATCCCACTATTTGCGCCCAAAATCCTACAACTTGCTCTAAAAATCCCACAATTTACGCGAGTATCCCACAATTTACGCGAGTATCCCACAATTTGCGCAGAAACCCACAACTTGCTCAAAAAATGCCACAATTTGTCCAGGAAAAAATACTGGGTTTTTCTTGGCACGAGTTTGCCTTTGCATGAATATTAAGTTTATAAAAAACATTTCAAAAATTAGCATTTATGTTCTGTAATCCAAATCATTAGGGTTTTATAGGGCCACCGTTTTTTTATGTTTCATTTCTTCGAGGCCCACCATTCTGGGTGGGCCTCTCCAGAAGTCCATCCATTAATAACTGTTTTTCTTAATTAAGCATTGTAAATAATGGGTTATTTAGTCATAACCTGAAACCATTCTCCTGAATTTTCTGCAGCCCCATCTGGCCCACCACTGAACATTTCCGCAACTCCAGTAAGTTCGACCTCAGTACTGGTACGGTGGGACTCACCAAATCCATCATTGCAACATGGTGCCATCCTGGGTTACCAAGTATTTGCCACACTTCAACCAAATAATCATGCTGGAACTAATAACACGACGACCATTGTAGATGAAAAGTGGCGGCAACATACTGAAATTCATTCACTTAAATCCAATTCCAGATATCGTATATCAATACGGGCCTACAATTCGGCTGGAATGAGGCCCTGATTCTCCTTTTGTCTATGTTCATACACCAGAGGGAGGTATAAAAAAATCGCTATTAATCTCAAGGAATTTTCACACTTTTTTATTAAATTTTTTTGGAAGTTCTAAAAATTTTATCTTCGATGCATATCTTCGACGCCGTTTTCAAAAATTTTTTTTTTTATAGTTCCAGATGCTCCACCACAGAATGTCCAGTGTGAAGGTCTTTCATCCCGTAGTTTACATATTCAATGGGATCCACCACCAGCAACAGAGGGAGGTATAAAAAAATCGCTATTAATCTCAAGGAATTTTCACACTTTTTTATTAAATTTTTTTGGAAGTTCTAAAAATTTTATCTTCGATGCCTATCTTCGATGCATATCTTCGACGCCGTTTTCAAAAAAAAATTTTTTTTATAGTTCCAGATGCTCCACCACAGAATGTCCAGTGTGAAGGTCTTTCTTCCCGTAGTTTACATATTCAATGGGATCCACCACCAGCACATCTTTCTAATGGCATAATTCAAGGATACAAAGTAATTTACCAGCCTATTCAAGATGAGAAAATATGGTACGTTTTAGGTTTAGGTTTTAGGTTAGGAGAGTTTCCTAGAAAGTTAATTTTCCCCTTGCCTTGGGGTCTCCTTTGGGTTCGCCTTTGGGTTTTGTCATCACATCACTAAAATATAATTTGCGGTGAAGTGAAGATGAAAATGGATGTTTCATCGCCATTTGGCTTCTGGTGTAGTAGCACTTTGACGCCAAAGAAAATTAGTTTGAGAATTAGTTGTTGTTAACACGAGTTAATTTTGTTTTAAATCGTAGGAGAGAAGCCTGAAGTTAAGAAAACATCCAATCGTGAAACAACTCTTCATGGACTCCAAAGTTTTACTAATTATAGCCTTAGAACTTTGGCCTTTACGCTTGGTGGAGAAGGAGTCCTTTCCGTCCCACTATTTTGCCTTACGGAAGAAGACAGTGAGTCCTTGCAAAAAAAAAAGTTTTTTCCTTGGAAGAATTTTGCAAACTATTCCTGGCATTTTGCTTTCTCCTTGCAGAAGTTTTCGATATAGGAAAAACGTAGCAAAGTGTGCAGCAAAAACGAATGGATTCGCCAAGTTTATTCCCTTCCTAGGAGGGATACCATAATTGCTGTTAAATTAGATTTTGTTTAAAGTTTCGAGAATTAGATTTAAAGTTAGCTGGAATTAGTTTGGATGAATTCAGAAGTTGAAATCAAACCAGGAGTCTCGATGTCTGAAAATCTTCGACTATAATGCGCGCATTATCTACAAATTTTCGGAATTTTCAGAGGTTTACGGCAAAAAATAATAAACGAATTCGAAAGTCTTGCAAGTTTCTATAGGGACCATACTTTAATTACGTAAGCATGCAATGGTCAGTTTTTGACCCGACCCACCCACCCCTTACGGACATTTAACATGGGACGTAATCCAATCCCAGGTATAAATCACGGACCCACCCACCCACTATTGAGCTTACGTAATTAAAGTATGGACCCTAAGGAAGATAATGGGACGTAATCCAATCCCAGGTATAAATCACGGACCCACCCACCCACTATTGAGCTTACGTAATTAAAGTATGGACCCAAAGCGTGTGGAAAAGTTGGTGCGCGGTATATTCGAGTGCGCATTATGGTCGATAATTTTAGAGGTAGTTATTTTGTGGCGGGTTTTCTGAATTCACGCTCAGATTTCGAGTGCGAATTATGTTTTCGAGTACAGTATTTTGGCGTGTTTTCAGAATTCATGCTCGGATTTTCGAGTTCAAATTTTAGTCGAGTATTTCACAGTATTTTTTTTTGCGTTTTTGAATTTTTTCTTTTCACCCGTCAGATTCCCAGTGCGCATTTTAGTTGAGAATTTGTATGTTTCGGTGTATTTTTTTCAGAATTTCTTAGAAAATGTACCGTAGGAAAAGAAATATGTCTTTTGTTTTAAATTGTGGTGTAACCTTTATTTATAGTCCCGGATGAGCCGTCAGATTTGAAAGTTTTATCGACCAGCTCTACATCAGCTCTTGTCAGTTGGCTTCCCCCACTTCATCCAAATGGGATTATGAGAAAGTATACAATTTATTGGAAAGCGGATGATGTAGAGTCCATAAAAGAAAAAATTTACACTCCACCAACTGGATCTCATGACGAAGAGGAATTGAACCTAGAAATTCGAAGACTCCGAGAGAATACAAAATACACGTTTTGGGTGACTGGAACAACAAGTGCTGGAACGGGAAAGTCATCCAAAGTCCAGTCCGTCCTCCTTAGCATGACGAAGAGGAATTGAACCTAGAAATTCGAAGACTCCGAGAGAATACAAAATACACGTTTTGGGTGACTGGAACAACAAGTGCTGGAACGGGAAAGTCATCCAAAGTCCACTCCGTCCTCCTTAGCTCCAAGGGTAAAAAAAAAATATGTATCTAAACTTTTGAATCATTTCCCACGGCTTCCCAAGTTTGTCTCTCTCGGTTGATTTTTATGGGAATTTAAAAAATTCATCAGAATATTGAGCATCGTAATTCAGATTTCAGAATTTCAGAAAATATTGGGATTTTTTTTCCAAAGCGTTTCATTTTCAAATTTTTTTTTAAAAGTCTGATAACACGGTTGATAACCCTGGCTGTCTTGTCTGAAGTCTGAAAGGGTGAAAGTTTACTTTTACGGGGAAATTCCGTTAATCCGAGCCGTATTAATCGGAGTCCGAGAAAGAGAAAACTAACAAGGTTTAATTAGCGTGCTTTCTATATTGTCTGTCGTGTTTCTCAGAAAATCCAGAAGCCTTAACCCTTTGAGATTTGTGTCAAATTCATGCTTCTAATACAAAATCTACGAAGCTATCAAATAATATTTCCAGCCCCCCACCCCCCATTTCTACTTTCCCAATTTTCGAAAGCTTCACACTAATAAGTAAAAGCAGAGTAGATTCCCAACGGATTGTTATCCTTAGTGTAGGAAAGATATTACGGTAAGTAGTGTAGCTACTTTACGCGAATATACGGTCCGTCTGTCTGTCCTCAGTCGTCTGCACCCACATGTATGGCAGGAACCTCGGTAAGAATTTTCAATCTGTTACTATTATAAATAGTAGAGGTTTTGAACCCATCCACTATTGCATATAGCTGACCTGGGTCAACTCCTTCCGGGTTAAAATTCAAGGTCAATTTTTTTGTAGAATGTCATGAAGTGTGTACAACTTTCTCCACTTTCCCTTTCGTCGATTTTCTAAGTAAGCCAAAATGAAATTTTCATAAACCTTGTTCCTCTCATCGTGACAAGCAAATTTCGTTATGACCCATTGACCTTTGACCTCTCCTACACGAAGGGGTCAAAATTTAAAATAAAATTAAAACTCAAAAAGTAAAAAATACATGACATGACTCTTTGATAATAGGTTCATTGTTACGTCGTGATAAGGTCCTAAGACCCACCCGTCTGTCTGTCAAATGCTGAGACTACGCTACTTTGCTAAACCAGTTCTAACACGGTTTATTATTAGTTTTGAAACACGGAAGTCCTTTAGTGTTCACACGTTTCTGGTCATGTACCAATATTTTCATTAAGCTTTGATTAATTTTTCTCCCCTTAGTTGGATCGAAAATAGCTTCATTTCCTGTAATTCGAAACACCGTCATTGACCAAGCAGTTCTCCTTAATTGTAAAGCTATTGGTGTCCCACCACCCGAAATTTCTTGGCTTCGAAAAAATCGTGTCGAAACGTCACATCGTCTTCTCCGTAACGGCTCACTATTCATCAGTCGTGTGAAGGTAACAAATAAAACTGGGTACTTATTTGTGTCTTAATGCCATTAATGCTTCTTTTGCTGACCTTAATCCAAGCTTGGGGTCAACCGCCCCTCCATTCCTCATCATTATTTCCCATTTCATGTGGCCAAAGGAATTATGAGCTCAAATAACGATGCTAGGCCCACACCCTTCCCTTCTAACTTAGAGTTCTGAGACTGATGTAGAAGATAGCTTTACTCCAAAAAAAAAAGTTTTAACGACTTTCACTTTATTTTTATAAATCTGGTGCACAACTTTTTTCTTCTTTGTGGTTTTTCCAAGAAAGTTTGCTTTATTTGAGGAAAGTTGTGACTGGCCGGGCCCTGTCTGAGAGCCACAGGTATTATTACCCCGCGACCCACGAGCCACCACGACCCATATAGCTTTATTAAGCTTTATGTTGAACAATAAAACTGTCACTATTTCTTATGACATGGCAAAACTTACGGGAATTTTCAAACATCAAATGCTAGAAACTGAACTTTTTAACTTTCCAGGACCAAGATGAAGGTTTTTGGACATGTCGAGCAGATAATGGAATCGGAATTGATGAAGTTGTTCATCAAATTATTCTTAATCGACCTCCACCCGTCGTGCCTTTATTTTTGGGCTATGTTAGTTCAAGTAGTGTTCAAATCCATTGGGAACCACCACAAAAACCAGATCCTCCAGTTACGGGTAAGTTTGAAAATTATGAAAATTGCAGCCAAACAAGCCCGTCCTGGGACTGGGTGGATACACTAAAAGTGTACAAATAAGTGTGTCAGTATCCTAGTCTTAGANCAGCCAAACAAGCCCGTCTTGGGACTGGGTGGATACACTAAAAGTGTACAAATAAGTGTGTCAGTATCCTAGTCTTAGAAGTCCTAGGGCTTGTTTGGCTAGTCTAAATACGGGGCAAATGTCATGTGGCCTTTTGTACGGGTCGCTCCTCCCGTACATTTCCAACCCAGTGATTTAGTAGTACGGGAAGTGGGGTTAGCGGCGCTGGTTGGGTGGAGGCGCGGTTTTCAGGGAGTTTTCTTTGAAAATGTTGAGCTTTTGCAAATGAGTTTTTTGCTCCGTCCTCTCCCCAAGGAAATTGCTCTTCCTTCAAAGCGAAAATTGGAATTTGGACTTGACCACCGCCACTACCACCATCAAGCCGCTTTTATATGTATGATGTCCACCATCATCACTCACCTCGGCGATCACAAAGTCGCTTTTATATGCATGTATAATGACCTCCACCCCCACAGCACCACCATTGTCATCATCAAGTCGNCCATCAAGCCGCTTTTATATGTATGATGTCCACCATCATCACTCACCTCGGCGATCACAAAGTCGCTTTTATATGCATGTATAATGACCTCCACCCCCACAGCACCACCATTGTCATCATAAAGTCGTTTTTATATATATGCTTAATGAAATGTTGATATAAGGCTGCACGTTTATTCATAAAATATGAAGTCCTCTAGAAATTATTAATCAACGAGAAATGGAATCCTTGGGGTGGGATTCATAAAAGATGTTCTAAACTTCAAATAATTTCGTGTAAATTTTATGTTTTTGACTCCGTTTTTTGATTTTTGAAAAAGAGTGTGTCTGTATTTAATATTATGAGGATTCACGTCTGTGAAAGTTATAAAAGCACCACAGTGTGGCCCTTTATCTAATTCATAACGGTTGAACAAGATCAATTTCGATTGGGTTCCCTAGCTTGTGAAAGTTGGTTGGAGAAAATGTATTTGCCCTCCTTTTCTCTAAGCGGGAAAGGGAAAGTGGAATCGTCAGGGATTTTCAAAATTCGTAGATTAGAGAAAATCTTCTCATTATATGCTAATGGGATCAAAATGAAAACGTAGAAGGTTTTAGCTAGTAAAAGGAAACCTCATGGAACATAATTCTTGGAGATTTCTAATAAAATAAAAAAAAATCTGGGGCTCAGGAGTTCCACTTATGGCAAAGTATTTGGAAGATCGATTTCTTGATTCAGGAACCTCCAACTCTCTCGTTATAATTCCTTTCCTCACCAATTTCAATCAAAGTAAATAAATTTCTGCTTTCTAAAACTTTCTCTTCTGATTTCCCATTTTTGAATCCCATTTTTGAATCCCATTAAAGTGGTAAAGTCTCCCATTAAAGCGTGAAAGTATGTCATCCCTCTTGAGTATAGAGATTAAAATCAGACAACGTTTTTGATTTCATTTTTACCGCAAATATCAAATTTGGAATCATTCTAGAAAGCATACCTTTAAAAACCTTTTTTAATGTCCGGGAATCGAAAGTTAGCGAGGCGGGAAACTGATTGTGAAATTATGGGAAGGAGAAAGTAGAGAAAGGAGGACAAATATCAAAATAGGCCCTCAACATAACTAAAACATGCTAAAATAGTGGGATTTTTAAATTAGAATAGGTTCGTTTTCCTCAAAATTAGAAACTAGAGGAAGATTTTTGACTAAAATTTGATTTCGAATTTGAAAATTTGATTTCGAATTTTGAAATTTTCAAAAAAAAAAAAATTAAAGTTGTATTTTTATGTTCCAGGTTATGTGTTGCATTACCGAAGAGAAAGTTCCAGTTCCTCCAGCGTAAAATTGGACGATGATTGGAATGAAAAGCGACTAAATTCTAGAACTACATCTCACACTTTAGAAAATATAAATTGTGGAACCGTTTATCTTTTCAAACTCGCAGCCGAAAACGTAATTGGTTTAGGATCCTTTAGTACGGAGCTCAAAACAAAAACAAATGGGCAAAAGCCAGATGTTGATCCAAAATTGAATGAGATTCTGGATGGAGAATGGAACAGCAGTTCAAATTGAGTAAGTTCAGCCATGTTTCAGCTTTTCAAAGAATTTACATGGAAATTATTCATTCAACGGTAAAAAAAAAATTCAAATTCGGCAGTTCCGATGTTCTGGCAAATATTGAATCAAAGGAAAAAAAATTATTTAAGAATTTTAATTTGAAAATTAAATTCATAACATTTAAGCTTTTTTTTTCTAAATTTTGCGGAGTGTTTCGAAAAGTGTTTAAAGCATAATTTTTTTGTAGCTTGACTCGCTGGCCAAATGGCGGGTGTCCGCTCAAATCAAATTTTCAAATTGAGTACAAACCAAAGGAGTCTATCAATTGGCAAAGAATTTACCGCCTGGATAATTATACTCAAAAATTTACATTTGATGCCGTCCCTGAAACAACTTACGAGCTTAGAATCGCCGTTGAGAATGACGCTGGAGGAGCTACTAAACTTTTTGAAATTGATTCAAGTTCAGGTAAATCTTAAAGTTATCATTAAATCCAACAAATTCGAGAGTGTTTTCCCCTTCCATCTGCCTGTCACAACAGTGTTGTGTGGTGGTGTTGAAGTGACTAAAATTAATGAGTGTGAAAGTCATTAATTATTGTCCATTTGTTCAATCCTCCTTGGTGAAAGTTTCCGTCGGCTCAAATCCAGCATTCCAGAACCAAATACACGTGACCCTAACTTTCAACTTTTTTACTATTTTGCTCAGTGTTTTTCCAATATTAATTTTTTTCACGATTCTGTTCAATTCTTTCGGCAGAGTTGTGAAAAAAGTGAAAGTTGCAAAAAACAAGGAGCGGAGTTCTGAAAAAGTTGAAGTTACGAAAACATTGAGCAGAGTTGTGAAAGTTGCCAAAAAAAAACATTGAGCAAAGTTGTGAAAGTTGCCAAAAAAAAACATTGAGCAGAGTTGTGAAAGAAAGCGAAGCTGCAAAAAAAAACATTCGAACAGGGTTGATAAAAAAGTGAAAATTGCGAAAAATGCGCATTTCGGAAAAAAGTAAAAGTTGCAAAGATTAAGCAGTTGTGAAAAAGTGAATGTTGCAAAGATTGAGCAGTTGTGAAAAAGTTAATGTTGCAAAGATTGAACAGGTGTGAAAAAGTGAATGTTGTAAAAAAAAGTCAGCATTTGGGGAAAAAGTGAAAGTTGCAAACATTGAGCAGTTGTGAAAGTGAAAGGTGAAAAAATTGAACAGAGTTGTGAAAAAAGTGAAAGTTAGGGCCTAGACTTATTTGGTTTTAGAGTATGGCTTCTGAAATTCTGAGGCTTTGGTGTAATCTAGTTTTACTTTCTCCAGATTTTTTTGTGAACTACGAGAAGATGATGAAGGAGAAAGGTCGGTTGGCAGAGGAGCGATCGAGTGGTGACTACTTCCTGAGGGACGCACATGTGGTCATTGTGGTTCCCATTGTGTCAGCTGTCATCTGCACTTCTGCTATTGCCCTTTGTGTTCTCATCATTCGGAGACGCAGGTGAGCTCACTGATTTACTTTCACCCGGACGCTGTTTCCTGTCACAGAAATACAGGACAATGGAACAGGAAACACAAAGGAGACAAGGACGAGGAGATAAAGTTGATGACTCTTATCATTTCAAAATCATTTTTCGGGTCTTTAGCCCATTCTATCCCGTCTATCAAATCCTTTCTCCTAAATTGTTTAGTATTTCTTACATTCCTTGATTCCAAAAAATTCGAATCCCAAAAAAATCCAATTCCAAAAATTCCAGATACTGGAATTGGGGGTGGGAGTAATCCATAATTCGGACACTTCAAAAAAAGCGCTGGAATTTAGACAATCGGAACTATCTGATTTTTGGATCATGTTCACAGGGACATGAGCAGGGAGGAGTGGAAATTTGCTCAAAGTGCAAGTCAGCATACTTGGCTCAGCTCTGAAGACGGACATTCTGGAAAACTGGATGGAATTAGTGGAAGAGGAGGTACGAAATGGGAATTGACAGACATTTGGAACCTTATATTGGGAATTTTATGCTTGTTCATTTTTTTCTCTATGGTTTCTAATAGGCAATCCTTCGGTATATGCTACTCTAAATTCTGCAAAACCAATTCCAATGGAAATTCGAGATTCGACAGTAAGATTTCAAACTTTTGGACAACGTGATAATTTTGAGGCTGTTCCACCAATTCCAACTCCAAATTACAAGAAATATCGAAGGAAATCTGGACCAAGTTTATCTCCACCAGATGGAATGAATTTAGGTTAAAAAAATGGTTAATATCATAATTCAAGGCACATACGGAGTTTTTATTTAAAATCGAGTAACACACCTGAACCGAACGTTTTTAAGCCGTGTACAACTTTCTCCACTTTCTCTTCTTTTTTTCAAATTTCCTTAAGCGCAAATGCATTTGAATCATAGCATTTTCAATACCTGGCTAAATGATGAATTGTCTCCGATCTAAAGATTTAGTTCTGCCTTGATCAGGAAAACGAATTGGAAAAGGAGAAAGTGGAGAAAGTTGTACGCCACTTAAAAAACTCTCTGTGCCGGCCTTTGTCTCGATTTTTCAAAAAAAAAATTCTGTAGAAAACCAATTTTGAATTTTTATAGAGGTTTCCTGTATCTCAAGTCAGAATGACTATGGAGCACCAATAGAACCTCGAAACTATCGTTATTATGAAGAAAATTCAGATTCTGATGAAGATGACGAAAGTTTGTATCCAGATTATGCAAGACCATATCAACCAGGGTACCGACCAGGTAAAGTTTTATTAGACTTTTGTGTAAGAAATATTGACCTGAAACCTGGTGTTCCAGGTCAATTTTTTTTAGCCTTTACGTTAAATTAATCCGTTTAGCATATAAATACGAATAAAACAAACGTTTTTTTATTCTTAAATGTACAATCAGCAGGTGGTGGGAAATCTACAAAACGCGATACTGGCAAGCACACTGCGGGAAGAAAGAAGCAAATGGCGGCTAGAAGTCGAGGATCTTCCAGGGAGTTTTTGGAATAATAATTATCACAACTGTAATAATTTCACGAGATTTCTCACGAGAGACGACGTTTATACGCTTAAAACATTGCACTGCTTTG
>JABASL010001256.1:0-11565 GCA_019775825.1 Neanura muscorum
AAGAGAATACGGAGAAAGTCACGTACTGTGTTCCTAGGATCTATCCTAATGATGTTTTCCATACACTGAATTTACAAAGCTCAAGGCAGAATAGCATGCAAAACTTGATTATTGATCAGAGGTTATGTTCAGAGGTTGTAAAAATCACTCTTAGCAAGCATAATTCATGTTTATGACTTAAAGGAGCAGCCCAAACTGTTTCAATAAATCCAAGGCAGGTCGAAGGACAAACTTGGCTACAAAGATTCCATTAAACTTACAGCGAACAAGTTGCCCAAGAACATGCATAGGTCTGAAAGAAAGACAAAACAGTACGGTCAGTAATTCAGTAAAGAGCGCTCCGGCCTGTGCTAATTCATTGGTCCAGGATTATCCACCATAAGTTATGGTCCATAACCCGATTTCCGCCAACATCTTATATGACCATAAAATGTTTTTTTTTTAAAACTGAAGTGAGGACATGAAATATTTTTGCATGCGTTCGCTACTACTATTTCCTAAAATATTTCGAACTGGAATTTCAAAACCAAAATCTTAGTGTCTACGGTTAAGTCGTTACGTTATTTGAAAAAATGAAATAAAAACATTCTTTTAAGGTTTAAAACCCAACTAATTTTGACGCTGCTGCAGCAGTTTTCCGACTAAATAATCAAAATATATCCGTTTTAATAAAAAAAAAATACGAGCGCGGGGCGATATTGGAAACATTGATTGTTAAAATTAAAACAATATTGAATATATTATTACCGCATACATGTCCTCGATCAGTCATGTTTCCAAAATAGGTGCAAATACCGTGCTGTGAGAATTATAAATTATATTTCTTAAAACAAGCCGCGTGCAAAATATTTGCTAGTGATGTGAAGGCTTAGGCATAACGGCACACAACAATAAACCGGCGGCGACATAAATTAAGCGTCCCACAAACTTTCAAAAAAAAATTAGCGTTGAAACTTTAAAACCATTGCCATTTTTACAAACACAGCGACACTACATGAACCAAAATAATTTTTTGATAGCTCATTCCTTCATGAATTTGCTTCGAATTCAAGAGAAAAATAAAAGATTTTTAAAAAAATGAATCCAAATTATTACGAACGACACTCAAGCGAAACCCCCTAAGATACGCAAATTGAGAGCCAACTTCTTTGTTATGTCGTCACATTGACATGGAAAACAGGAAAGTCGAACAAGTCATGCACATGCACAACATCGGTGTGATTGGACATGTCGAAATTTCCAAAACAAATTATCGAAATTTTTTGTTTTTGTCCAAGTGTTTGGAATTTCGTACAAATTTCGTTGGTACGAAATTCCAAACCTCACCAACATAATTTGCAAGCATTTAAAATCAAGAGCCAACTAAAAACTAATTAACTCTGAGTAATACCTTAATAAGCATGCTGAAACTGTTACAGCCTCATCAACTGTAGGAGCAGACCTATTAAGGCAAAGGGAAAATCATAACTCAGCTTTCCATTAAATTCCAGCTTTAGTTTAAAAAAAATGATTCAGGCTTAGGCTGCTTGGCTGACTTTCTAAAATTCTACAATCCATGGTTCGTCTATAAGTAATTAAAATATTTTTTGTAATTCTAAAATCTAACGGCTGTAGCGAGTCTTCCACGAGTACCGGTTCCAAAGGTTAGTCACTGTAAATCGCAAGCAACTCAAATGACAACATGCAACAGTGAGCGTTTAAAACTTGCAGCAGTAAGCAACCAGTGAAAATGGCAAGCGAAGAACAAGCAGCTAATATTTAATTTCAAACTTAAATCAGTCGGTAAAATTTTCTGCAAAATAGGATGGTGATAAAAAGGTGTAAAGATTTTAATTAAAATTTAGAGGATTTGCAGAATTTAGGCTTTAAAATTTTAATACTTTTGGGATGTGCGCTGTACGTTCATAAACCATTTCCATCTGGATGGTCCAAGGTTTGGTAATGGAGAGTCGTAGATGCAGGAGATAATTTGAGGGCATTTGAGGAATTGCCAGATTTTTTTCGATTTCGAAGACTAGCAGGAGAAGAACAAGGACAAGGTGGGAGTATTTTAGCAGGAGTAAGTGAAGGGCCTGCATTTTTTGGACTTGGAAAAGCAGAAGGAAACAATCACGATCAAAATGTTAGAAAATAAAGTACTAAAATTTTAAATAACTTATCAAATCCTTAGACTTTGAAAACCCAAGAAGAAAATTGTGAGTTAAATCGCCGTAATATAACAAATCGAACCTGTGTTTTTCTTGTAATAAAATAGAAGCAGGATCATCCCCAAGTGCTTCACAGTAATGAAACTTGTCAATCAGACTGGCATGGAAAGTATTTCGAGTTCTGCAGGAATAAAATTCAAAATATACATCGTTTTCCTTTAAAAAATTAACCAAAAACCAAAAATAAAATTTTAAAAATAAATATATTAAAAAATAAGTACGTTTTAAATAGCATATCCGGCAGGAGAGCAGCGGCAGCAATAAGAGGTAACCCGAACCAGAAGACAGGAGAACTAAATACCATCCACGCAATCCCACAAATCTCGGCACCAATTACACCTCCAGGAAATATTTGATAAACGTAGCTGGAAATTTAGAAAATGCAACAAAATAATCGATCAATTACTCGGCGCAAAAATTAACAACCAAACAAATATTAAATTAGCAGTCAGATACTAATTAACTGTAAATCAACTTGTTCCTCACCTGTAAGCTGTAAGGAAAAGAAACCAAATTGCTATAGAGCCCCAAATTGATAGATGACTAAAAATTGTCCACGCAATGGTTTCGAGTCCAGATTTTAAACTGACTACAACAACGACATACTGCAAAAATACGAAAAACTCTCGTAATTTCTGTAAATGTTACGCAGATCAAAGGTTAGAGGCAACATACCGTGTAAATAAAATTTCCTAGCACCAAATATCCTCCCTCCTTTCCATGGGTCCAAACGTCTCCATATCCATAGATAGCTTTAGATCCCCAAAAAAGAATTATAGAATGAATAATTGCATTTCCAATCCAAAAGAAAAATGTTCGAAGAGAGAATGAATCTGAGGAAGCTCTATAGAGCATTGGATACTGCATTCTAACATTCATGCTGCAACTTTGCTCAAATATTCCAATCACAATTGGTTGTGCACAAGTGAAGAGCTGAAAAGAATACGTATAATTTTAATTTATATTTATTGTACATATTAATCCAACAATTATATGGAACCATTTCTCCCATTTACTTTTATACTCAATTTCTTACCATATTGTAGAGACCGATCGTCCATCTCTCGAAAATAATTTGTCCAGACCAGCCAGAATAAATTGCAAACCAAAGCTCAATGATATAGAGACATATATTTTTGTAGAAACTATAAAAAATAAGTTTGCACATTCGATCATAATTCCAAGCACCGTGGACCAGGAGGAGCTTCTTTAAAAATCGAAACTGAAATAGAAAATTTACTGTTACAAAACTTGAAGAACAAATTCTTCAAGAAATTCTATATTTTATATTTGCTGTTATTTTTTATTTTTATTGAACCTGCGCAATGGCATAATCAGATGCACAAGCTGCCTGAAGTCCTTCTACTCCAGATATCCCCACTCCGACATGAGCCTTCTGGATCATTGCTACGTCATTTGCACCATCTCCAACCGCCAGCGTGACAGCTCCAGTCTGAGCAGTCACATATTCTACAATCTGGAATTGGAACAATTGCTGTTAAATGTCATAAAATAATATTACAATCGTGGATTTTTCAGAAATAAAATTTCGGAGACCAAGGCAAATGTCACGCTCGGTTGTTTAATACTATTACTCCACCAATAAAAAAACGCAAACTTTTGTACGGTATCAAAATCCTGAACAACGTTAAATGAAGCATTTTGAAGCCGCCACTTTTTGGTCCAAAAAGTGAAAAACGACAAGCGTTGAAACAATGGAAATATTATGACGAGAACTGTGAGGACGTCCTGGACGACTTACCTATATCAAAATCCTGAACAACGTTAAATGAAGCATTTTGAAGCCGCCACTTTTTGGTTCAAAAAGTGAAAAACGACAAGCGTTGAAACAATGGAAATATTATGACGAGAACTGTGAGGACGTCCTGGACGACTTACCTCAGCCTTTTGAATTGGCGATGCCCGACAACAAATAACGGCTCGACAACTTGTACATAAATTCAAAAAATCTCGTCGTAAATCATGGCTCAGAGCAAACTTGAGAGTCTTCCCATCAACAATTACCGCCGCGTCATTTTCTTTTCCCAAATTCTGGCCATTATCTCGTCCCAAATCGCTGATGTATCCATTGATACAATCTCGCGTAGCCTTAAAAATGTATAAAGTTTATCATTGGCTTGAAACTGAATTTTCAATTAATAAAATCATCATTCTCACGTCTAAAGTATCTTCATTGATGATTAGAAGTTCCATGGATTGAGTAAGTAGTCGACATGAGTATCCAATGTTAATTGCAGTCTCTTGCTTATCTCCTGTTAGTACCCAAATACTAATTCCAGCTTTAATTAGGGCTGCAATTGTTTCCGGTACCTAAATTAATACAAATCAATCAATTAGGCATAATTTTATTGTTTAAAAAGCCAAAATCAAAACCGACTTCATCTTGGAGTTTATCTTCAATTGCCGTAGCTCCAAGAAGATGTAAATTGTTCTCAATTAAGTTGGAAGCCTCTTCGAGTTTAAGCTCTCGATTTTGAATGGCAGTAGATGCTTTCTGGTATATTTGTCGCCAATCCTATGAAATAAAAAACACAAACTTGAATTAATTAATTGGGCAAACTAATTAAAAGTTAGTTAACAGGAGATTTACACACAAAATAAATACCACAGCTACCCTCACCTGATATGCCTTGGGAGAGATTTCCGTCACAGCACAACAAAGTGTCCGAAGGCCTTGAGTGGCAAATTCTTCTAGATGCGCTTGTGTGGTGGATTTGATATCATTAGAATTAATTTGTGAACTTGAGAGTCTCTCGTAAATCATTGAATCTGCTCCCTGTATTAATTCAAATGAAATTAAAAATCAACATATGATGAAATCAATTATGACTGGAACGAATTGAATTGATGCAATTGTGTTTTACCTTACAGTACAGCTTAATTTTCCCATCCGGTGTTTTGGCAATAACTGACATTCGTTTCCGTGTAGAAGTAAATTCAAGTACATTTAAAATTTCAAATTGTTGCTGAACATTTCCGGCCTTGATGACAACATGATTCGGCGTTCGTGTTTCGAAAACATAGCCTAATCGATTGGCCCCATAAACAAGTGCTCTCTCATCTGGTGATGCAGCGTGATAGATTAATTCATTCTCGGAATTTTCTGGAATCACAGTATGGCAGACGGCAAGAAGCGTAAGAAATTCTCGTATATCACTCGCAGATTTATGCTCTTTTCTCAAATTTTCAAGAAGTGGGCATGGCTTGTTGAAGAGATCTTCTGGACGATACAATTCCCCACCCACGGAACATCCTTTGAACTCCATAATATTTCTGGTCAATGTTCCAGTTTTGTCAGAAAAGATGTACCGAACCTGGATAAATCAAATTTTAGGCTTATCGAACTGGATTCTACAAATCGAAATTGAATCCTTGACAAGTACCTTACCTGTCCCAACTCTTCATTTAAATTTGATGTTCTAGCCATTGCTGGTGTATTCGACTCTTCATGATACATATCGAGATCGTAGTTGATGAACATTGTCTAGAAAAACAATCAGAAAGTCTAAAAATTCGTTCACGTTTTTGCTTTTAATAGTTTCAGGTTTAGCACTAGGAAAACCGACATGCGAGCTTGGAACTCGAAACGAATTTGACAAAACCCTATCATCCTCACGTAGTAGGGTTAATGTAATTAGGGCTTACTTGTACAAATCGAACGACTTCAAGCGTTACTGTAAGCGATATTGGAATTAAGTTGTTGTACAGGATAACAAACGTAAGAACATTGTACAGGAACGCTTTAACGCCAAATTCTAAAAACACAATGAATAATGTTTGTTAGAAAACTAATTTTTGAAATTAGAAAGCAGACTATTTTTAAACTAAGGCATAAAATGGATATTTTTGATAGCAGTAAACTTGCCCGGTTGTTGCAGATACCATCGCTCAATACTACTCTCAAAGATATAACTGCAGATTGCTGAAAAGACGCTTATCCCAATTAGTAGAACAAATAGAAACAGGATTTGAGTGTTAGTTAATTTATCAACGGTGGATCGTTTTAGTGGAGCTGCAGTAGAGTTCTTTAGAAGTTTAGTTTCATGTCCAGCATAAACAACTTGACCAAATATCCAAGTTGTATTTTGTAATTTAGCACCACGAAGTAAAACTTGATCAGGACCAAGAGCCAAATCTCTGTAAATACGAAATTGATGACCCATTGAATTGGTGTATAGATGCACGAAAGCTGTATGGGAATTTGGACAACTTACTCATTTGTACCTAACCGGAGTCGTCCTGCAAATTCGTAGAGATGACGATTTGGTAATTCACATTCCAATTCACCAGTAAGAGTTGCCAAGTCTCGAGTTTCCAAGAGTCCAGATGTTGCATATAAACCCTGCCTTACTTTTAAATTTGTTTCACCATCCAGATTGGAAGTTTCTATGTAGCAGAGGCCTTGAGGTTCACTAGAATCAATTGACAAAACCATCAATAATGCTTTCCTATTTTTCCAGACGAGCTCTGCCTTTTATTTACCTAGATGAATAAAGAATGAGATCAGCTGGAAAGAATGTGTCATTGTGAACCTTGACGAAATCTCCAACACAAACATCTTTCCAACAAATATTTTCCCACTGTCCATTCTTAAGAACTTCGACCCGTCTGTTGTTCGTTTCTTGATCCGCACGGTGTCTTTTCTGTAAAATAAAAGTTCAACGTTTAAGAAAATCGGTCAATTTTACTTCAAGTGGACTGGAGTTAAAATTGGCAAAAAGAGCGCGTCAATCGCAAAGTTCTTACGTAGTCTTCAATAATTTCTTTGACTGCTGAGACTGATAAAATAAATATTAGAGGTACAAGTGTAGTATAACGTCCTGTCGGTGATACACCATCAATTTGCTACAACGTGAAAACAAACATAATAAATTATAGGCAAGTAGGCAACCATAATCACAGTTAAATTACACTAAAATCAATTGCAAACTTACCTGAAGTAAAGCTATCGTAAGGAAGAAAATATTTGAGTAGCGACGAAATTGTTCAAATAGGAATGATGGAAAAAATGACAAGAAGGAATACTTGGCTGTTGAAATTCTGTTGCCTCCAAATCTCTCAAGTTGTGGACTATTAACGTTAATTAGACGAGTTTTCTCCCGAGCAGGCGCGTGACTAAGTCGACTAGCGCGGCGCGAGCGAGACGCATCTACTTCGTCAGCCATCACCGGGGACGTGCCATCAACATCTACAAATTAAAAATGATAAATTTAAAATTATAACTTAGCAATTTAGAATTTTTATTTTAATTTGACGAGGACGCAACGAGAATTTCCCGCACATTTAGCCACCAAAAAATGTTACTAAAGCCCAAAAAATACAACGTGTTGTCCCAGTAGCCAGATTTCCAAGACATTAAAAAATCCTATAAATGCTTAGAAATTTCCAAAAACACAGGAATCTTCTCATTTATTACTGCAAAAGAAAAATCTGAAAATTTTATCCAAGATCTAACCTAAATCGCCCCAGGTTTAATTCCACAAATTGAGTAATTAAACGATTAGCGACATTCAATTTTGGCCAATTTTGTACCCCCAAGTGTGCTATTTTCTCCATATTAAATTTCTAGATCCTTGAGAAAAAGTTCAAAATTAAACAACTGAAATTGGTGTCCTGTGGTGGATGTCACACACACAAAAAACTTTTTTTTTTATAAGGGAAACAATATTTCATATTTCTCAGCTCTAAAATCCAAAATCTTAATTCACGTTCAACATGCTACGAGGAACTGCTAAAAATAGCAAAAGATTCCTTCAAATTGAAACTTATAAATTAAAAGATTAAAAAAGATCAAAGGTTAGCTTAAAAGAAAATTTTACTAACTGGTTCGACCACTTCTTCCTCCAGCTCCACTACCGAGAAGCGACATAAAGTACTCGGAGCTACGACGTTGAAAACGATGAAAAAATACTCGGAAATCCATTTCGACAGCCTCTTGTTCCTGATTAGATCAACCACGTTGACCTTTCGCTGATTCCAAGACCTCCGTTTTTCCACGAAGTGAAAATGTCGTCACTTCTAGTGAATTTACTTTAGTGAGTCTGAGACTCTTGCCGTCAAGGACCCTCAAACAGAACTTTCGACAATATCATGTTTAACTCCGACCTGATGAGAACGACTTCCAACTTTCACCAGTCGATTTCTCAGAATTGGTAAAAGAGCCAATAGAGAAAATGGTTGAGGGAAATTTTTTTTGCCAGAATTGGTGAAACACTATGCAGAATCAACACGGGATAGTGGGCCTACTATCCATCCAATAATTTGATGAAGGAACGAGATATTAATGCTGAATGTACAAACAATTTGACTTATTCCTTCCCATATGGTAACTTGTGTCCGGCGCCGGAGAAAGGTGAAGTTTGTCCAAGAAACCTTGGAGTTTTGAAATCGATAAACTGTGTAAAAAAACAGAAAAAGCAGAGGAGAAAGGAAAGCTTTCACCACCAGGACTTTAAAAGCCTTAAACTTGTCCTGGGCGTCTCATAAGAGACCTGCTCTTCCCATTTTCTGTCTTAATTTTCTCAATCATTTATTAATTTCACTCCCATTTCACTTAAGCTTGCGTCATACCAAGGACACAGACGTTAGCTTTTAGTTTGATTGTAACTTTACCATAGAGCATAAGGAGAACAAAAGGAGCGGATAGGGAAAACAACTGTTTGGAAAAAACCGACTGGGTGGTGGACGAAAAAGACTATGGGCTTAATCAATTAGGTAAAAGAATCTAAGGAAAGGGGCTAAACCAGGGTATTAACCGAAAATGTTTCCTGACCAAACCACATGAAATCACAAATTCACCAAACACGCCAATAATCCAGATAGAATGGGAGGCCTAACCAGGCCTAACAAGAATCATTTCAACTTTCAGTCAGAATTATCTGAGAAAATGGATTTTTCTTTCAGAATCAAAATGGGTGGACATAACAAGCTCGCTCACCATAAATCATCAGGTATAATGGTCGCCGGAACTCTAATATTAAACGTGCGCACACATGCAGCGAAATTCATCCAAGTCCATCAAAATTCCACAAGAAATGAGCACTAACCATAAATCATCAGGTATAATGGTCGCCGGAACTCTAATATTAAACGTGCGCACACATGCAGCGAAATTCATCCAAGTCCATCAAAATTCTACAAGAAATGAGCACTGTCACAGTCACACCTCACATAGGATTCTTCAGTGACTAGCTGTTATTGAACCGCAGAATCAGACAACTGCACTGCCCTGCCGCAGCCGATGTTTTGTCGCTGAGCCATCCTAACCCGTACTTACCAGTGCTGTGGTTAGAGTACGAATTCCAGCGTCCTTGTAAATAATAGGAGGATGCATCATATTATTACTATTGGAAAGCACAATTATCATGAGTTTTCCAAACAACATGCAACACATCGATCGCAAATGCCGCTGGTTATTGTACGTTTGAAATTTTAATGGAACGTTTTGTTAAATTTTTTTCTCGATACTTTATAAAAAAAACAACACGAGTTAATGAGTCATAAAGTGGAAAAGGCTTGTATACTTTGGTATTAGTAGGTCCTGAGACATTGTGTCACCAAGCGCAAACTATGTTTTTCTCTTTTAATTTCTACTTGCTAGGAACGAGAATCGAATGGTGGAAGTGGAACTAATAAATAATTCAGGACTAATTTGCAGGTAAGGGGGAGATTTTAGAGGCCAATAATGCTGAATTGACTTATAAACTAATTGGAGGTGGGCGTGACATTTCCAGCGTTCTTATGAAACATTTTGGGGAAGAGACAAATTAAGAGATCAAATTAAGACAATTTGTACAACAGGAGCATTATATATGTAATGCGCCACCTACACCTCCCATTTAAGCCACTGGTGGCTTCGAGCGATGTTTCTAGTAGCTTGTAAACCAGAACGCAGGGATTTCAGAAATGTATTTAGAAATGTACAAATTGAACCAATTGAACCAAAATTTAAAAAAAAAATCTCATCACGTACTAACACGTCTGTTTGTTTAGTTTTATTCTAACAATATACGTTAGGTAAGCAGCCCGATGGCTGCTTACCTCAGGTATGGCGCTAGTGTAGCTTTCATCTTTACTCTAATACTCTATGGGTAAGCAGCTTACCGTAAGCTAGCGAAATTCGAAATTAAGCAATTTTTGCTAATTTTGTCAAATTTGGCGCAACAACAAAAAACAAGGTTTTTAATTCTACTGTCAATAAACATCTATATTAAGAAAATCGATGAGGCACTCGCACTAGATGCTGAAATTTGATTTCATGAAATTCCCAAATTTGTGACTCCCGTTTTTCTAAATTTTTAACCTTGATCAGCTTGGTGTAGACAAGGGAGAGCGAATATCATAATCTTTCGTTTAATAATAGGCTTACTTCGTTGTAGTTGTCAGGCAGAAAATAGTAAAGGGAATAAGTTAACCTACATGTTTTCCCCGTGGTCTTTCTCTTTTTAATAGCCTAAACAAAAATTCCAAAAGGCCCTGGACCGCCCCTTTCAAAAAGGCAATCAAGAGTAGTTCTTAGAAAGTTTGACATTTAATAATTCAATCATGCTTTCTAAGTATCAAGGGAGCCGTTGCCGCTTGCTCCATGTTTGAACATACACAAAAGATACCAGGGGAGTTAAATGAGGCGAATGAATAATGATGAAACGAAAAAATGAAAGGAAAATGTCGGAAACCAAATTCAATGATGCGCAAATTGAAAACTAGATTAGACCCATAAAAATAATTTATTTAAAAAAAAAATTCACATTAATGATCTCCGTTCATCCCTGTGACCAAAATGCAAAATCCAGCTTCAACTCTAGCACGTTTAACCTGGAAACGGACCTGAGGTCCGTTTCCAGGTTCCAGGTCCAGGTAAAAAGAAAATAATGACTATCAATACTAACAAAATGAAACTGGAGAAAGTAATACCGTTTTTTTTCTGTACGAAATTCCAATTAAACTGGAAACACAAACGAGTTAATAACCCACTAACTCGCAAGCCAACAGACCAACCAACAAACGCATGAAATAAAAACGGAATCGTTCGATAAATGATAATGTTTCTTGAACTTCATTGTGGCTACCCTCACCACCACCAATATCTGCCCTTGACCAAATTCCAATAGCTAACGCTGCGCTGAAAGGCTGAAACGGATAAAACTAAATTACAATTCCATTCTATACTTATAATTCCATTTGGTGGTATGGGAGTTTCGTCCTTCCGCCACCAGAGGCTCTGAAGCATAGCGTCTCCTTCCTTATAACCACCAAATTTTTCAAAGGAACAAAACCCACGTTCCAGCAAAAAACTCATTTTTGAATATTCTCAACATTTTCAAAGATTTAAAATTTT
>JABASL010001257.1:0-11564 GCA_019775825.1 Neanura muscorum
TGGTTACAGGAGTCTTGATGCATTTTTGTATGATGGACCAGTGTTGCAGTACAATGTGTTCCAAGATACGTTGGGAAATTGTTCGCTTCTCCTTGAAGGGACTTGGTATGCTCACACGGGTTATGGATTAGCATTTCCAAGACATTCCAAACATTTGCCGGATTTTAACAAATTCCTCATGGATTACAAAGAAAACGGTAAGGAACATACAGGAGGATAAATTAAAAAAGTTTCGTGCTAATTGGCAACTGTTTTGTAAAATTTTAGGAGATTTGGAGCGTCTAAAACGCTTCTATTTTACGGGACCATGTTCACATCAGAGAGACCCTGGAAGCGGTGGAGGTCACGGAGGCAGAAGTAGCAATCCCCTCGCACTTGAACAATTCTACAGTGCATTTGGCCTCCTCTTGTGCGGCGTAATTTTTGCATGCCTCCTCCTTGGAATTGAACATTTCTACGCAAGATACATTCAAACTAACAGGGGACACAAGGAACCTGGATGTCTCACACTCATTTCTCAGGTAAAAACTTCACATTTTTGGAAATTATCAAAAAACTCATACAAAAATTTCAAAAAATTTATAAAATTGTGAAAATTTTATAAATTTTTCGGAAAAAAAATATCTAAATTTTGAAATTTTCTAAAAATTAAATAATCTGAACTTTGTTTCAGAACATGGGGCGTGCGTTCAACTATCCATATGGCTCAGGTCCTTTATATGAAGGAAATAAGCTTGGTTTCCGTATTGGTCGACGCGTGGATTTACATCCAAGTGGCTGCAAAGATCCTGTTTGCACTGCAAATCTATTGAGAACTCAGCATCATTTAAAATTAACTGTTCTCAGGTGTCGACAATTAGAAAATAGATTGAGGCTCATCTCTGATCCAGCATTTAGGTAAATATTACACAAGTCAAATCAGGTCAAATTGGAATAAAAAAAACATTTCAATACAAATAACTCATAAAAATAAAAGTTTAATTTTTATTTTTCCCAGAAAGAAGCGTGGTTCGTCGTGTTTTGCAGGGACTGGTCGTACAGCTAATATGACATTTAGGTAAAGGTCATTAATTGTGATTAATTAAACGATTACACCTCCAAATCTTAGTTTTAATTACACTTCTAAAAGTGGCTTTACTTTATCACTTTCTCCTTTGGTTGGCTGAGATGCGACAGAGATGAATGAGCATAAAATGACACACGGCCGTAGCGTATATGTATAGGAGGATTGAAGACGTAATTAGCCTAATGACGTCTAAATTCAAATCACGTTCCAAAAATTATAAAAGTTTTCTAATTAGAGCCAATCAAAATTCAGGATTCGATTTGATTTGCAAAGAAAAAAAATAGCCAAAAAATTGCGACTTTGGGAAATTGAAGTGAAATAATGAAAGTGAAACTTGTTAAGAAAAATGTCACTATCGCAAATACGAGAAACGGGCTTAACAGAAATTCAACAAAAGGTGTGAAAGCACGCTTAAAAAATCGATTGCACGGAAATACTCAACAAAAAATACCTAATTCGGATATAAAAAATAAATAAGATAAAATAATTATGACAAAAAATTAAGATATAAAAAGTTATGAAGGTAGAAAAAATAATAGAAGAACTAATATAGCTGATGAGTAATTTGTATTTAATTTGTTTGTAATTTTCCAGCGAGTTGAGCGTGTCAGCGATCTTGTCTCCACATGAATTCACACGTAATCACCACCTACAACGCCCTTACACTGAAACGCTGGAAAGTGGTAGCAGCAGCTGCTCTTCATCCAGATTTCGTGAACACCTCTACAGACCGTCACTGACAGAAATCGCTGAAATTGAAACCGTCCTCTGAATATTATTCTCATTCACTCACAATGTTTATGGTGCTTAGACAAATACAAATATGTAGAACTAAAATATTAGTATAGGGACACACTGTATCTAGTAATTGGAAGGTCAGCCGGGTGGCGCGGCTGACTTGTTGGAGGAGGGGGGGCATGTTGCTTTCATGCAGTTCCACTTTATTTTCACTACAAAGTAGGAGCTAGTGAAAATTTTAGAATTCAAATTTTTTTGACAACTGAATTCTAGAAATTTAGAAAGAATTAATTTACGACTTGTTATTGTTGTTGTTGCTCAGGTTGAATTATTTTTTAATTCAGCAGTTAAAATGCTTTTGCTCAAAGGGGCCTCCAAGGGAGGAAGCGCTCGGAAATTGTGTGATTCCCCAAAAATAAAACTATCAAGAATCAGACTATCTTGAAATAACTATCTAAGTTAATTAATATCGGGAATAAAAAAGTATCTACAGTTAACTATGCTGGGAACTTTAGCGTAGATAATGCTTCACTTGGGGAATTGTAACCAAAAACGTTTTGGTGATTGTGTAGTTGCTAATGGTTCTTTTAGTTAACTAAATTGTAGATTTAGACAAATGGAGAAAGGCAACACGTGATACAAAAGACTATGTGTCCTTCCCAAATTAAAAACATATTTATAAATTAAACAAAATTTGCATGCCAAAGCCTGGAAATTCCGGGCGTTGATTTGAATTGGAATAAAATGCGACTCGTCGTTTTTTTGTGAATAACTAAATTTTTTTATTAATCTAATCATGTACGAAGTGATTGAATTATTTAAGTAAAGTTTAAATATTTCAATATTGGAATAATATTTGAATCATATTTCAGTAACATTGAATTGAATTAAATTAAATTCAAATAATATTTAAATAGTATTTAAATAATATTCAATAGTGAAATATTCAGTTTTGAAAAAGGAAGTCGGTTAAATTTTTGTTTTTCAATAAGATCTTCGTCCCGATTGGTCAATATTCACCCGGCGGTAGGCTCGCATTTGTTTTCTCTGCTGTCCCAATGGGAGTATTTACCACAAAAATGTGCATGACCTCCGCCTGTGCCTGCTTGACTTGCTACGAAGATGGACACTAGGACAACAGCCATCCAGGTGACAATCCCAGACCACATTTTTCTAATTTGATCAAAGTTTTCACACGAATCCGCGGAAGTAATTACCTAAAACAGTAAAGAAAAAGTTGTAGTTTACTATAAAATATTTTTTAATAACTAATATGGGTTTAACTCACCACAACTAACTGCCAACGTACTAGACGAAATATTTTTTGATTGATTTATACAGTAATAATTTGAGTTATGAACAAGCTAACGTACTTTTCAGTATGATGTAGTTATGTACTAATCTGAGAAAAGCCTCAAACGGTTTTATAGCAAATTAGTAGTTAAGGATGGATGGTGGCCCATAATATGCCAGGGGCCCGACCCTGACCCTTGAAACTTACTCAAACATTACGTCAAGACGGCCCAAAAAGGTTGGATTTTAGCAAACCTAGCCGCCTGGATGTATGTTTGAGTAAATTTTTTTTGGGATTAATAAGTTATTTTAATCCCGTCCTCGGACGGGCTTGTTTGGCTAGTTAGTCTTAAGTAAATGTCAAACATCACATTATTTTTGTTTGGGGAAGGCGAGCGAGCGAAGCTTGCTCGCCCCGTCCTTTTCACTATTTTTTTTGTAAACGGTGCCGGTGCGGGTTGGCTGGACGCATCTGCTTTGAGCAGAGTTGTTTTCCTATGAGTCCATGATTTACCCTTAAAATACAACCTCGTAAACAGACTTAAAAAAGCCATAGCAAGGAGGCTTTCATGTGAAGCCTCTTGAAGGGGTGGTCCCTTAGAGCCCGTCTTCAAATTTGGTCTCCGTATTTACCCGTAGAAAACAACCCTGTAAGCAGATTTTAAAAAATCATCCCAAAGGATAGCCCTAATGTGACCCCTTGAAGGGCATGTCCCTTGGAACTTATTTGCCAATTTGTTGTCACATACGATGCTCAACAAATGACCCCATAAACAGATTTCAAAAACGTAAACAGACGAAAGAGTTCATATGAGAAGCTCCATGAAGGAGTAGGCCATTAGAGCCCATCGCCGAAATTGAGCTCATCCTTGAATCCTAGGATCCTAGAACCAAATTCTGCAAACAGATTTTAAAAATTTCTACCCGTTCTGAAGTTGTAGCTAGAATAAGTAGACGGATAGACGGACAGACAGGGGGTTCCCATAAAGACTTCAGAAGGTTAGTCTTAAGACTGTTAATAGCCCGGGGAAATGGGATTGTCACAAGGCCCGGGAAATTGAAGTTGCGGCTCTGCAGCAAAAGTTTAGAAAACGTTTACTATGAGCAAATCAGCACTTGGACATTTATTTCGTAACTAATCACAGATTTTCCAAATTTTTAACCACTTACCTAAGCTACCGGATATACTGACTAGATTTTAATTCAAAATATTAATTATTTTCCTATTCATTCTATCTTAGTGATTCATTCTAAAATTCGTTGTAAATTATAAAAATTTAAAAGTTATATAATTTGTAGGGGAATTACCAATTTTAATTTCCAAATGACGCCAAAGCTGATGTCTTGCTCCATCTTCTTGCAAGGAGTTTAAAAATTACAAGCCTGATGACAGAGTTACAAAACCAGGCTCCAAGTAGCGCTGGAGTAGAAAAAGGAAAAGCAAAGAGGTCATTGAGCCTTGATTGAACTTTCTCCAGAGGCGGGTGTCGATGGGATCCGAGTGAAATACCGGATTCGGTTTTACGAAATCTTGTTTCTAGTAAATCAATAACTTTCACCTACGGATTTCTGCTCGGAGAAAAGTCAGGGAAAAGCCCGGACGGTGGACATGAAAGTTAAAGCCAGGGACAATCCGGGTATTGATACGAATCTCAACCTGCGTTTTGTCTTTTCTCCCTCTACACGAAATAACATCATATACATTAGTCTCTGACCTTCCCAAGGTTCTTAAAAACTGACCTATTGTACAGTAAAGCGACCTCAAGTTGACCTATTCATCCTCCACAACACTTCTTGTTTGGGTTAACCTTGACTTTGTAGTTACATACATTAGTTGACTGAAGGAACGTTAAAAGTTTCAGATAATGTTTCACAGGAATATTTGTTAGATTTGTAAATCCAGTTTTCTGTGTGCAAAGTTTCCTGCTAAATTGTTTAAATTGAAGTTAGTGAATCAAGCGCAGGATGGGGAACGATTTAACACCATGGAGGTAAGCTAACCCTTCTTTTTATCTGGAAGTACAAGTCAAGGTCACTGATGTCATTGTATGATTTGGCTGAAAAATGCGGTATTTCGTGTTAATTGATTGTTGAGGGAGTGTTGAAATTTGTGTTTTTACGTGGTTTTTGCGTGGTTTTTACGTCGTTTTTACGTTTTATGTTTAATTGTATGTATATTCTTTACTGCTACATGTTTAAGTGTTTAAACTATAAACTGAATTGGTTTAAACGTGATTCTGTAATGGCTGACGCAGTGCGCATGCGCCATTGCAGCTGTGTCCCATTCCATATAGAATTGATGCCTGGTTTTAACAATAGTAAAATGTGGAATGCAACTGCAGAACTGCAATGGTCTCCCCCTCCCCTTGTCATGAACAATGACAACGGGCAAAATGGGAGATTCAATGACAATGAGGCGGTATACACATCAAGAACATTGCCACAATGAAGAAGGCGAATAAAAATTCACTTTCATTTACCACCCAAACCTGTTAAAAACAATACGTAATTTAAAATTATTAAATTCCATATTTTATATATCTTTTTCATTAACTTAATATTATAGAGTTCCGTAATACAGTTCTACAGTTCAGTTAAGTGCAAACTTTGTAGCTGAAATAATATTATCGTAATATTAACTTTTTGAAAATTATGAAAACCGAAGCTTGCTAAATAGCACAATAAAACAAATGCGCAAAAATTCGGCAGTTAAATCCAACGAATCATGCCTTTGAACTAAAATTAGTTATCATTTATATTATGTGTTTCATTACAATGGTAGTTTCAAGATGACGCGTAGTGTAAAAAATATCGAAGGACTTATTTTGGGGGTTGTAGAGAAGTTTTTTAAATTTAGGAAAATATAGTTTAGGACTTCAAGAAATACTTAGCAACCAAACATTTTCCATTGCAGACCGGGAAACAGCGGAAAAATCGGGACGTATCGAATCAGTTTTCGAAACCCTTGGGCTTTATGTGTTCAAACTACGCTTTTTTAATATTTGCCTGACAATATACAGTTTAAAATTTCCGTGATCCGAAAGCACAAAATTTAAACTCAATTAGCCTTAATTAGCCTTAAAATAATTTAGGACGGATATTTGATGATTTGTGTATTAACCGTGTGAGTACAAAATGAATACCGGTAGAGTATAACTATTCCAATATTCGAATTTAAATGTGTAAATAGTGAAAACCCTGTTGGCTTTGTTGGCAAATTTAAACTTAACTGAATTAAAATAAAAAAGATAATAAAAATTTGGAACAATTAGCAATTCAGTGAAGTTGATTTAACTCAGTCTTAAAAAGTTATTGTTTTAACTAGTGCTTTAATAGTGAAAACTTATTGCCTCAGTTAACTAAAACCTATTAGGACAGCTTTGCTGAGCTCGAGCCAGAGTGTATTTTGATCACGTACTGTACCGCACCCTAGCTCTACTCCGATTTCCAAGCCCAGAAATTCATAAATAATTATGCTTAGCAATCGAAGTCATCCGCTGTTTCACTAAGGATTTTCGCCTAATTTTAGCTCACCACGCATGTTCACTAAAAATTGTGTAACATTGAACCTAAAATTAGTTCACCATGCACCACTAACTGTTTAGTAAAAATTGTGCAACATTGAACCTAAATTTAGTTCATTGTACACAACTTCCTGTTCCTCCAAAATTGTGCAACATTGAGCCTTATTGTTGTTCACCCTGCACAACTTCTTGTTCACCTACATATCGTGGAATAACTTATGGTCTAAATCGCATGATTTCATATGTTCCGGAAAATGGTGCATCACTAAAACCATTTTGATTTGTTGTGTACACCGAAACTCACCCCGGTTTTGTAATGCAAATGTGTCGTGGGAACCCCTTGGTCACATTCCAGTGACATTCTGCCTCCTATGAAGTTGAGTGGTCCTTCTGGAGACTGGGTTAGCTATCTTCCCTCATAATTGCCACTGTCCAGAAAGTGTGCAAAACTCAACTCTTTTGCACACTGCACAATTTTTGAATTCGGGGGTCAATGACCCCTTGTAAACGTCATGTGTCCCGTTAACATGGAAGGGTTGGACCAATCTGTCGAATCTTCGAACTTAGCCTTCGCATTGTCACGTTGACCTTGCATGCCAAATTTGGTCACGCTGTGACAAGTGGTTTGGCCGCTAGCGTGTCTCAGACGGACAGACACGACAATTCCATAAGCACTGGCTCGAGCTAAAAAGTCAATGTTGGTTTGATATGAATTTTCCCCCATAGCTTCCTTCTCTTTTGCCCACGTCCCTCATCTGCTTGTGCTCCTGCATACAAGGCTCAAATTAAACAGTTTGAAGTCAGGAGTTGCTGTGTACACATCCTCCTCCACGGTTGTCAATTGGACCTTGGACACATGACCTTTCATTCGTCACTTCAGCCAAGGTCATCCATCACCACGTCACCCCATTGCTACTATAACTAGTAATTACAATCAAGCGTCTCAGTTGTTAATAACAACTACAGCCTGGCACTATCAGAACCCTTCCAATATCTCAAGGGAGGCACAGGCAGGCCCTTCACATCTGCTACGCTAGTCCCTTGATCCCCGCCTAAAAAGTTAACAAAGGAAGTTGAAAGTGTTTAACGTAAGTTGATTAAGTTTAACCACTCCTTTAACTAACAGTTGACTTGGTTGACAAGGGCAATTAACTATTATCTTCAATGTACCTCCTCGCTACTTGTCCATTGTTCTTCTGACTTTCTAGAGAGGACATTATTCCATTGTTTAGGATCAGAAAGGAGCAGAAGCTACGTCACCCAGTGCAAATTCTTATCAAGAAGGTGTCAAAAGGATTTTAGCAAGTTTTATCCTTGCGGTTAACTTTTTTGCATTAGTTGATAATACAAGACAACGAGGATCGTTAATCATACTTTGTGGTCTCTTCTATGACTGAATTACGCTCTGGCTCTTCTGGACTAAAATCTTACTCTAGTGGTGGTCAAGTGGACTGTTGTCGTGGGGTGGTGGGACAAGTCAATTAGTCTTTATGACGAAGAAGGACCTTGAGTTAATTACACGCCTTCAGTTGACCTTATTCGAAGCCCAGCCTCAGTTACACTTACACCGAACCGGCGGCACAACCATCAACTATGCGCAAAATCTGCAGTGGTAAGTCGAACTACCGAGACCATAACCTTCCGTATCCCTCGATTACTGAACATAGTTCTGGGTCACATGGCGTGCTGAACTGACTCTAACTCTCTGACCTTTATGATTAAGGGTGAGTATAGACGAAGTAGTAATGTTGTCGTTGCCGGTACTCTGATTCTAAGTAGGGGCATGAAAGATGGTCAGGGTCAGCCAGTTGACCTGGATCTGCCTTCAGTTTGTAGGATATGCATGCATGCTTAGATGGAGGTCAATCACATCACAATTCTTGTTCTTAATTTAGTCTTCAGATTCCTTGGATAAAGATGACCATATAAGGACATGAGGAGTCTTGCTTTTGGGTAGGCTGATTGAATTGATGGCCTTTTGTTTCCTCCATCGTTCATTTGGGAGGGTTGACCCCATGGGGTCAGAGTCAATTACTCTTCCTTAGTTCGTCCACAAATGGCGCTAGGCAGATACATTTAGGCATGGATTAGAGGAAGTACATTTGGACATGAACTATTTGTACCCACCTTCTGCAGTCCCGGTCTTCCCCAGGTGGTCATCAAACTGCCGGGTATTAGCCAAAAGCTTCCGGGAATTTATGATGGGTGTGGCCACTGATGGTTCAAATCCCGGCTCTACAACCGACAACCCTAAAGTATATTTGTTCTATCCTCAACATCTGAAATTCATGACAAGGATGCCCGCCCGGCCTGCTCCCTGCCCGTGTCACAAAGATCCGAGACGGATCTTTGTTATGCCTTCCTATAGGGCAGGATTTGGATTACTCTGGAGGAAGTCAGACAATGATTTCCTTCTTCAGGAGTTCAGGAGGGCTTTCTCGGGGTCCCTTCCTGGCACTCCCGAAGGTCATAAGGTCGTTTTCAAGGGTCTAATTGATGTGAATTTGTTGGAGGTGGGGTGGTACATTTTCCTCAGATCTGATTGTGTATAATTATAAACTTATGAATGAAATGATTGCGTAGGCGTTGAATTCCATTTTGGAGTCTGAGCCCTCTCAGCTGGAGAATTCAAATGAAATACGTTTCTTTTTCATTGTTCTTATGTTGGATGGATTGTGTTTGTGCCAAATATGGATTTAGAGGGCGTTTTCTTTTTCAAACAAAAACGTTTCACCTCTTGTGATTATAATTATTCGAAATACAAAATTTAACGCATCTTCATGCACTTTAGCATTTATTTCATTGTGTGTCTCCATGTCTCCAACTAGTACTCCGGAGGTCTTGGAATTATGGACTTAAAGTGTCATTCTTCATGTCTGCCCTCCACATTATTCTTTTAATCAACTTCAACTCCATCCATTTCATCTTTCATTGAATGGCAGGGAAACATGCGATGCTGGAGAAGCATTTCGTTCAATCAACATTGACAGGATATTACTTTACTATTTTGTAACGCATGGAAATGGTGGATCACTTTCACAGGATTTGGGTTTCTTTTTCTTACGTTGAACTTTTGAGGGGGAAGAGTTGAGAATTTGACTCCTGTTTTCTGAATTTGGTATGATTTGATTGGGCACTTTAATTAGCGGGTTTAGCTTCTTTTTCTTACTAGAATTATTAAATTGACATTGGATAGCAATTGTAAGTAGTAATTAAGGAGGAGCTCACAACTTCAACCAACTTCCTCCACAAAAATCTTCTATTTTTTTCGTTTCACTTCGCTCAATTCTTGTGCCTTAGTTTTACGCCTTCTCCAGGGTTTTCTAGTACCCTAAGGTCGTTCATCGGCACGACTGGCGCCCGCTCTTAGCGGAAACCTCTAGGATTTCGTCACGTGATTTACAGGCCCAATTCTGGAAATTGATAACATTTTCCATAATATTTCATTTTCGTTTGTTTGCTAAATTCCTTCATTAGTTAGATATAATTAACTAAGACCCCAAGATTAGATAACGGTCTTTAGGAATTGACGTATTGTAATTTGTAAATACGCTGGAAATTATACTTAGAATTTTTCGTGCAAAAATACTTTTTTTTGTCATAAACGCAGCAAAAAACCGTTTTGATATGATAGAACGTATTTTGACCCTCTCATGGGGATTTACAAACCCTGAGAAGGTTTTTCCCATGGATTTAGAAATCGGAGAGGGTTTTCTCCTGTGGATTCACAAACCCGGAAAGAGTTTTCGCCAAGCGAGAGGCGATATGAAAAACCTGAGAGGTTTTTTTTTAACGGGTATTTGAATATCCTACCGAATATTCTTCTTCCGGGGATTTGCAACCCCTGTGCTGGTGCTTACTGGGCGAGAAATTGGTTGAAGTTTCTGTTTCTGATACCCTGGCGTTTTGTATTGCGTTTTGTGGAACCCTTCTGTCCCGGTCCTTATAGGGCCATGGGCCAGAGCTTTTTTTTATGTAATTCATCTCGCCACACTACTGATGGAAATCTTTGAATAAAGATCTTGAATTTTTTGAATATGGACCATTATGTTACCCGCCATGAATTTTTGTTGAGTGTTGTTTGATGTAGTTTGTATGACTAATGGAAATGTTGAATCTTGTGCGGAATTTGGACTTAGATGGGCGTGGAACCTTGTTTCACCTTCCTTCCTTTTTTAGACAAGATAAAGACGAGGGAAAATTCAAATCTGACTCAGGCAACCATCAGCCAAAAGGACACACTTCATTTCACTTCTGTGTCCTACGACTTCAACACCTACAAATTTCAAACAACAATTACACATAAAGTTGATTCAAAATTAGAGTGAAAGTGAATTTTACTCCCTATCCACCTAAATCTCTCCTCCCCTGGAATGCATTCCAGATTCACTTTTTAGAAATTTCAGAAGCAAGAGCTTTAAAAGCTGCACGACGGAAAAAAGTTCTGGCTTGTGGTTTTTTGTTTCTTCAGTTGGAGACAGATTTAAATCTCTTTCGGAGTCTGTTCAAGACAGGGGGGTTTCAAGACGGGATTTTGGAGGGACTTTTGAACATGGATTCTCTTTCAAGAATTCAATATATTAGTTTGGTGCCCTTGGAGACCCTTCAAGGGCCTAGTCCATTCAAAGTGAACATAAAAAAGTGATGGTACATGGTATACTTGTATTGCTAAGCACACCATTTGAAAAAGGAGGGAAGGTTGGAAAGACATTGATGTGTAAGGGTAATGTTCCTTTTTTTTAAACTGAACGTGTTGGTGTTGGTTCTAAAAGGTGTTTCTGAGTTATAAGCTTCATTTTTGAAAATGGTTGCCGAAACTCTGTTTAGTTCATTTTCTTTTTCTAAATTTGTAAAGAAAAATTTAGAGGAACGTGACTGACACCTAAGCAGATATATCTGCTTAGCTGACACTTTGAACTAGTTCCATTCCAAGTACTAAAAAA
>JABASL010001258.1:0-11563 GCA_019775825.1 Neanura muscorum
AGTCTGTACGAGGTACTGTTGCAGATTTTTTCCTAAAAAGTGCATGTCATGCCCAATATTTATTGAACCTAGGCAAATATGTAATGCAAAAAAACTGGTCCTCATAAAAAAAAGAAATGGCAACAAAACCACGTCACGCTATGAGTCTGTTCAGACTAAAAAGGCCTTAAAACAATAAAAAAAATGAATTTAGATGTCAATTAGCACGGGGAAAACCTGATTACTTTTGTGGAAAACGGAAACCGTAATCATTAAGTTTAAACGTCAGTGAAAACAAAAATTTTGTACGTTTCTAAATTTTTTGAACAAAGGTTTTTACCAGTATTGAGACCACCATTGTGAAGACTGGAAAGTGATGGAGTCCGATAGGCTGAGAGTCCAGCCCAACCTGGAACAAGAAAAATAATTTATTCCATTTGTTCCTGAGTGATTACATCAACCTTTTGTTTATTTTAGATTTTCAGGTTCAGATTTGCAGGGTATTGTTCACCGTGACTGTTCACCGTGACTGTTCACCGTGACTGTTCACCGTGTCACAATATTTGGTTGTGCATAAGCTTTGTGTAAAAAATTAACGAACCTCCAGCTAATCCACCAGAACTTCCATAGTCATTTCGTTTTAAGAGTTGAAGGGCCGTGGTTCCAGTGGTTGTCACTAGAGGCGTGTCTTTGCGCAGTTCAGCTGAACGATCCCTCTCCACACTTTTACTCCTATAGCTATGGCGTCTGTACCAGTCGGGAACGTCGATCTTGTTGAGGGATCGCTGAATTCGAAGCTCATGTTCTGATAGTTGACGATTGTCTAATTGCAATTTGTTCTCGGGAGGCTGTAAACAAAGCATAAATTAATTGTTTAAAAACTGTTTAATCTAAAATCATTTTCCTAAACAAAACCTCAATTTGCATTGTCCCGCTTAAGAATTTTCAACAACGGTTTTTCGAATGCTGCAGCTTAAAAATCGGATAGCTGTCTTTCGGCTAGCCGACTTATCGGCTAGGCGGCTATCCGGTTTTCTTTTCGGCCAAGAAATGAAAGGCCCATGCTACAAAAGTCAAGGGCATACAACTAATGTGGAAGAAATTTAAGAGGATTTAGAAGTACTTTAAGTTGTCATCACAGCCATTTTTATTCTATCAGCGACATGCCAAGTGTCGTCTTCTCGATGAGAGGATGAGGCCATTATATAGCAAATGCTGGAGCAGTCATTACGGAAAAAGATACAGCAATATGAGGCCATTAATCTTTCATGAAAAGTCGAAACAAACGCTGCAAAGTTTGGGTTTCAGTTTACTTCCTATTGCTTCACGCTGCTTCATAGTTTATCTCAGGAATTTTGCACTCAAAGGTCCAGTGCACAAGTTACAAAATCCTGAGATTTACGTTACATGAGGTATCGCTCGAAAAATGACTCGCCCCGTGATCAAGAAACGTAAAATCGTATCAGCGTATTTCAGCCACAATGGCAAGGAACTAGGAGCTAGTCACAATTTTTAAGGAAGCCGGCTAAGGAATAATGAAACTTACGCTGGCAGCGCTCTTCTGCTCTTCGTCCAATAAAAATTCAAGAGACTTGGCTCGTTCTTCAGCTTCGGGATCCCCTCCATCCGATGGTCTGTCCGGTGCAATTGATAATTTGAGCCCACTTGTTAGGTTTGTTAAGCTCTGAGCTTTAGCACCACTATTTGTTGGGGGTAGAGATGAAGGGAGTGGGGGCGGCGGGTTAAGTGACAGGTCAACTTCATCTAAAATCACCAATTCTGCATCCAGTAATTCACGACTCGTGCCTACTTAAAATTCAGAAATTCAAAAAAATTAGCATTTCCATTTTGAAACCGCCACCCTGCGGTTTAGGTTTGACAGTCACATTTATAGTATTCTTTTAAAAATTTCCCAGTTGAGAAAGTCAATGACAATTACATACTCGTTTTGTGAACGTTTTTCAACAACTATTCTGAAACCTTAAAGTAATAAAAAGTGCGTCGTAAATTCTTTGAATGCTCATTGAATCGTTTCTACAGTAGCAGGAACAAGAAATAGTGCCAAAAATACTCAAGTGCACAACGCATTGCCATTGGTTCCCACTTCAACCATGAGAAATTCCAACATGAAAGCATTGTGTCGTGTAATACGAAAATCGATAAATTAGACCTTTAACTTTTGGTGGCTCTCCAGAAAATCCCTGGAGACTGGAATCTTATGTACCTCATCAAAGAAGAGTAAGTCAAGATGCACCGCCGCGGCGGTCCACGGGAATCGCTGCCAAGAGAACAACAACAAGTCAATACTACCAACCTACCTCACTTGAGAGAGAGCTACAACATCAAAACAAGAATATGCGGATACGATGCGAAGAAAGAGGCGACACGCGCCAGCCTGGTCGAGATTCAAGTGGAATCTCGACCAGGCTAGGGCGACCGAGTCTTCTGCCAAAAAAACACACACGTTTTGAGGTCCTTCACCTCTTGAAAACGCACTCTCAAAAAGCAAACGAAGAGAAAGTAAAGGATAAAGAACACAAAGTTTTGGAGGTCCTTGAATAAAGTTCAGCCTTTACGATCCAAGATTTGTCTCTAGGGATCATGACTTGGGCCTTGTACGATTTCTTGCACGACTTCTGGTCCAGATTCTATCATCAGCTTTTGTGGGGTAAGAATTGGCAGGAACTATTTTTCTGCTGGCGACATGAGAGGCGACTATGTCACCCAATCAAACTGTCAAGTTCCGTAAGAGAAACCTTGGAAAACATTTCAGTTGTCATTGGTCGCTCTGTTTGTACTAACAGACTGACAGGCTTCGCTAGAGGCAGCCGAACAGGGAAAAAACGGAAATTCGAAATGGAAATGCTGAAGGAACCTAAAAGATCAAACGCTGAATATTTTTTGTCTTGAGAAAAATTCAAAGCGATTCCGTCTAGGCTTCTGTAAAATCGGTTTTTCTAACTCTGTCGACATCGTGTAAAACTACGGTGCTCCTAAAATTTCCCATAAAATCACCCACGGTCTACAAGAAAACCGACAGACTGACGCCACTACAGTAGAGAAAAAAAAGTTTCTCAATGGAAAAAATAAAGTATTTGGCAGTAAATTGAAAACTTTTAATGTGTTAGAAGGATATGGTTTTGAAGTACTTTTTCAATGGAAAGGAAGAAATATCGTTTAGGATCATTCAGAGACAGAAACAACTGTCACTGCCGCCACCGCCTTTCATCCTCTGGAAGAACGACAATTTTTTGAAATTTCAAAGTAACTTTCTTTAAAAACGTTTTTGTAAAAACGTAAGAAACGAAACTGTTTTGGTTAAATCTGTTAAAGCTCAGACCAACTTCAAGTTGAAGTATTGGTGGGTGTTGTATTTATCTGTTTATTGTCAAAGAAATTTTAGCTGGGCTTTGACATCATCAACCTTGGGATTGTGGGTGTGATCTCTGAGTTCTGGAGATTTTTTCCTGCATTTTTCCTTAATATAATCCCACTCGAGAAACAAGTCTACAAATAACGAATCTGTTTTCCATTTCATCTTCCTTCTGGCTTCATAAAATTCATCTTCATTTCTATCTCGTAAAAATTTAAGATGCCAGAGCCAGAAGACAGGGCCGTCCACAGAGCTTAATTCAAATCGAGTAATGGTTGGCACACAAGGCCAACAATTCAATGACTTCAACTAAAAATACCATCTTCAAAAATTTCAAAATTGTGCGAATATTCAAGACGACTGAGCCTAAAATCATTCTTCATGAAAATTTACTTTTCTCTATTTTATTTGGCACATAATTTATTCTTTCGAATGCAAATTCCAAGTTTTTTATAAGATCCGTCCGGACAATAAAAAATACTGGGATCCAACATTTTTTGTGTTAGAGCAGATCAAAGCCCGTTGGATTTTGCTGTTTTACAAAGTGGCTTCGGAGCAGATCAATTGAGATCCTTGGGTGGAGGTCCTTTAGGTTTGGTAGCAAAATTCATGCTTGGAACCCATTATATTTTGCAAATGAAAGACAAGTAATGATGCCATTATGAGGAGGGATAATAAAATTGAATAATGTGTAAATTATCATAATGCTTTTTCCTAATAATTCCATTCACAAAAGTTCAAACATAAGCATGCTTTTCTCCATTAGGAAAACCATTATGAGCTGCCACATGTTCCCATATTCAGATTCACGTTTAGTCAACTCCATTCTAAAGCCAAACTCCATTTTCTAAATGGGATTCTAATCTGTTCCATTAACACCTTCAGCTTAGCGTAATGTCAACCTTGTTAGTAGAAAAATAACGATTAAGAAAACATATTCTAAATCAATACTAATGACCCTAAACCTAAAATTAGCTTTACAAGTTAACCAAAATTATCGGCGGAAACTTAAACCTAAACATGCATTTTCAGAAGTTGTTCAATTTGAGTTTATTCGTAGCCAAAACGAGATGAGTGTCGTTTACACGTCGAATACACGACACTCATCTCGTTTTGGCTACGGTTTATTCCAATTTTTTCAATAAACCTATGCTGTGTGAATTCACGGAAAAATTTTCAAACTGGCGCGGCGCAAGGAAATTTTTTGTAAAGTATTTGTGGGACCCTACCAATTCCAGGATTGGTCTTACAGTAGTTATGGAGCGGAAAATAGTAGTTACATGAAATTTAAACACAACATCTGGAGTCTGGCAGAGCCGCCTGCAGTCACAAGTTTAAGAACCTAATGGCACGCGCCCACCAACAAAAAAACATCCAACCGGAAGTTGTGTACTTTCTCATGATCCCGGATCCAGATTCTAAAGAAAGCTGAAAATGGATTTAGCAGCAGAAGCGGCAGCTGCCTCAAATAACTCCAGTCTCCAACTGAATTACACATTTAACCATGACATCATTACAACAAACCACAATTATTCTCCACCTTCAGCCTATTCAGTTCAATTCCACAACAAATTTCAAGGCAACTCCCTTCAAAAAAGGATGTCAACTCCAAATCCACTGGAATTGAAATTGAACAAAAAAAAACGTTTAGTTGACAAGTGTGTCTGAGACGCCACAAGATTTGACTGGAAGACAAATCACTGGAAAGTGATTTCACTTTCCAGTTTCCACTTTCCTTTTTTGTTCAATTTTTTGTCTGAAACCGAAAAAAGAATCAATATTTAGCACTTTTAGGAGAGTAAGTAAACATTTCCGTTTTCCAGCTTATTCTTGGAAGTTTGAAAAACGTTTGAGTCAGTTAGCGTCATCCTGAACTGTCGCTTCTGCACTTTCTCAACTTTTAGTTTCAGCGTCAGGAAACGAGCCAGCCGTTACTTAATTCTCGTCTCAAGAAAACTACCTTATAATTTTATTTGTAAACAACACGCAAAGAACACATCCATCCAATTTCTCATATGGATCCTCCATAACTTAATCCATTACGTTTTTAGGCACAAAACGACCAAGGCCAGGGCGTGGTTCCAACAACAAAAAATAGACAACATTCAATTACGTTAAAAGCATATTTAGCTCTTTTTTGCGTGATACAACTTTTTCAGCTTGTTTTATGGTTCAATTTGTTCAAAATTTGTTTAAAATTGGTTCAATCAAAATTTGTTCAAAATGTGTTCAATAAAAATTTGGAAACATGTCAAAATGAGAATGCAGAGATGTTCAATAAAAATTTGGAAACATGTCAAAATGAGAATCCAGACTGGTGAAGCTTAAAAACGAGGGTGGTACAGAATAACGATTACGTAAGAACAGCTTCAGAATTTTTAGATTTGAGAAAGATTAGTCATACTTTAGATTGTGCTGGAGTGAAGAACTTAAAATTTTTCATACCTCTTCGCTGTATTTTTAGGTTTAGGTTAATGAAATTGGCTCTTGTCAAAATTTAGCGATTAAAATGTATCTCACATTAATTTTTTGTGTTTCAAGAGATATGATTCATCAAATATGATCAAAAGACTCAGTGACTTCAACACTTGACTCTCACAAGTCAGTGGCCATAAACGAACTTTGATAAAATTAGAAAATTAAAGGTCAGTGACTCACCAGTGTCCAAGTCTGTTTCAACGATTCCAGTTCTCAATCCATCGTCAACGCCCCTTCGTCCCCCATGATAATATTTCTCTGCAGCAGAACGAAGGAGTCGATACCATTCACGTTCATTTGTTTTACTTTCAACACCCCGGCTAGGAGACCCTTCTTCCTCAGTTTTCCTTGACCTCCGGTCATCTAGTCCTCCAGGACTTGACCCGACTTGTCTTCTGGCTGTAGTTCCCTCAATTATCTCTAAATCTGGATGTGACCTTGAGATTTGATCACGAGTCCTTGAGGCATCCTCCTTAAATTGACTCAATTTATTATCCAGGGTTGAATTGTCGGGATGACCCACTTCCGTATTAAGAAATTGTTTCCTTTCTGCAAATAATCTTTTACCGCCATTAGAAGTTGGGGTAGGGGTCGATGTAGGGAATTGCTGTCGTTGTAAAATTGTATTCAGACCCGCAATTTCTTCTAAAATATTTTCAAAAGCTTCTGAACATTCATCGTGTGGGGGTGGTATGGCACCACCCCCGTTGTGGTTGATTGATGACTCGGATGTTGAATTGTCTTGAAGCACCAAGGGGGATGGAGGACCTTTCTTTAAAATTGGGCCTAATCCTTGTCCTAAGGCTACATTTCCTCCACCGTTTCCTTTAAGACTTGAATTCAAGGGTTCAATTTCTTTGGGAAAAATTTTTGTCTTTTGTTTCGAAGATTTATTTCCAGAAAGTCGGATTTTAGATAGGCGTTGAAAAAACCCGGGTTTTGGTTTAGGTTCATCGTTGTCGACTAAACGCTTTCCATTTTTTGATTTAACTGGAGGGGTGGCTGAAGGGCTGGCTGGAATATTTGGAGCAACATAAGTGGTTTTCTTTCCATTTTTTTTTAAATTTAAATGATTCACTTCAGCGGCCTCCTTTGGAGTAGCAACAAACATTGATGGAAATATTTGTTGTTGATAATAATACGGATGACCTTGGTTTGTAGTTGAGGTTGGCAAACGCGTAGAAGCATCAACTTCATCATGAATTCCTTGCGCATGTGCATGCGCTACTGCGTTAACCTCACATTGACTTACTAAATCGGGTACAATTGACATGGGCATGCGCACTGGTTTCTCCGTTGTTGGCTCAAGGGCCATCAATCGTTCTTTTTCCGTTCTTGGAATGACCATGGGCAGAGGCTCGGATAAGACTTGACTATGGACATGAACTTTTTCAATAGGATTTGCCTCCTGATAGGAATCGTCATGATCCTTGTCCTGCCCATGGTCCTGTCCATGGTCCTGTCCGTGGTCCTGTCCATGGTCCTTAGGGTTGTTTCCATAGGAAGGCTCTAGTTCGTCTAGATTTGGTTCGGCATAGCTTTCTCTCCAGCTGATTTCTGAGACAACAGGACTAAAATGAACAGTTTTAGGCCTAAGGGATCCTGTTCCTTCTAAATCGTGATTCGTAACAGTTGGACTTGGTGTTCTAGAAGATCCACTTGACACTAAATATACTGCTACATCATTATTCCTAATTCCACCATACGTTTTAATTGGTATTGGAACACCACCACCAACTGAAGGTGAACTAGCCCTTGGCTCCAGCATTTCAAATTCCTTACCCTCTTCGGCTATTGGTTGAAGTAGGGTTGATGGTTGATGTTGTCCTGAAATTTGGTCGTTGTACACATCCCCTTCACTCCACAAAAAGTGTTCCTCACTTCCCAAAGTTGAAACTGAAACTGAGGAGCCAACGGCGAAGTTTCCCTCCTCCTCGTTTCGTTTTCTGACTAAAGTCACATAGTCTGAATCTTCCGAAGTTCGGTTTTCTACTGGTCGTACTAGTCGTACGGGTTGTAATTCTGGTCCAAAATTAGACTGGCACTCGCTCAAAATATTTGAAGCCTTCTGTGAAGGGTTCTCGTAGGGCTGAAGATTCTGATAGATTGGGTGCGTTGAGGCACTTTTACTAGGGTGATTTTGCTGGTGGTGGTGATGGTATGTATGAACAAGTTGAGGCCTTCCTAGTTGGGCTGGTGTTTTAACATGAGTGTTAATGTTAAAATGTTCCAGAACTCCAGTTGCTGCCAGGGACTGTGGGATTTGTGTCCCTGGTACTAATGGAAGTGGCAGTAAAAGTAAGAGTGAATTTAATTCAGCTTCGTAGTAGTAATCACGTCCAGACTCCATTTCTACAACTGCTTCGTCCAATTCACTCCGAGGATGTGTCACACCAATCCCACTCACAACTGATGGTTCCAAGGTTGACATTGGCCCACTTTGTTTTACTTTTACAACACCTTCTCCATTGTTTATATTACAATCAACAATATTATTCAACTTTTGTTCTCTTTCTGCCACTCCTAGCACTTCCCTCTTCATCCCAATAGGCCTTTGGTCACTAATTTTATTACACTCATCTTCACCTTCCAAATTAACACTTCCCTCTTTGTAATCACTCTCACTTGGGCTGGATCCCGAAGGTAATAGATGAAGCTGATATTCCAAGGTAATGGATGAGGTGGTGGTTGTGGAGGCAAAACTCGTTTGAATCTTCGAGGGGTGCTCATCACCAACATCTCCATGTCCGGCTTGGCAACTCTTATTATCGATGACCTCTCCTAATGAACTACAATAATTATAACTTAAGATTGAATTCTCTTCAGATGCTGAAGAATAAATGAAAGGATTTATGGCAAATTCGGATTTGGTGTAACAGTCAGGGAGTGTAGGAGCACCAAATTCGGTGTTTGAATACTCCGGGATCGTTGAACCACCAAAATCGGCGTTTGAATACTCCGGGATCGTTGAACCACCAAAATCGGTGTTTGAATACTCCGGGATCGTTGAACCACCAAAATCGGTGTTTGAATACTCCGGGAGTGTAGGAGCACCAAAATCGGCGTTTGAATAGTTTGGGAGTGTAGGAGCACCGAATTCGGCGTTTGAATATCCCGGTACAGAATCACCAAAATCAGTTTTGGAGTAACAATGCGACACTATAGGATTAAATTCAACTTCCGGTGTTTGTTGAGACAGTTCATGAATTCCACTATCTTCGGACAAGTTTTCACTAGATGCTTCACCAGAATTTTTTCGGCTGGCCACCACTTTATCTTCAGTACTGCTAGCTCTACTTTCTGGACTTCCTGAAAATGGTGGGCTTGAAAATGGCGGGCTTTCACCCCCATTTTCTAAAATTTCTTCAATATTAGGTTGAAATGATTTCGTATTCTGGGCAACAACAGGGGGAAAAGTATCTGGATTTGAAAATAGTAGTTCAGTTCCCGCCAAACTATTCAAACTGTCATAACTTCGGAACGAACGTATTTTGGAAGGGGCTTCAAAAGATCGACGATGTGGATTCGCATGATTATTTTTGTACATTTCTCCACAGTCATTCATTCCACTGCCACTTCCACTACTAAAATTATTCAGTGAAAATTCTGCTAAAACTGTTCCAGAATTTTTATCTTCTGAATCAGAACTACTTGTGGTTGATTCTTCAGAACTGTCCTCAGTCTCACTTAATCCTGAATTCTCATCTTCTGAACAAGATGGAGACGAACAGAAGAAATCTTCCTCATTTACGACAGCCGGTTCTTCGTTGTCGTCGTATTCATCAGAGCCAAGAAGTTGATTCTTCAGAACTGTCCTCAGTCTCACTTAATCCTGAATTCTCATCTTCTGAACAAGATGGAGACGAACAGAAGAAATCTTCCTCATTTACGACAGCCGGTTCTTCGTTGACGTCGTATTCATCAGAGCCAAGATTTCCACCTTCTGGGGGTCCTACCGGTGGTTCATTTTCCCTCAAGGTCAAATTCTCTTCGGGATCATCTTCGTCTGGTTCGGACGAGTAATTTGCATTATTTGAAGAAATTGTTCCAGTTTCGGTGAATGGTTGTTCCCTGAGTTGGAACTGTTTCAGTCTTTGTTGACTCCAAGGTCACGGTATTTTCAATAAGAGGAAGGTGAAGTTCTGCTTCAAATGCGAATCCCGAACGTCTTCTGGGTTTCATCAATGTTTCCTCAAATGCCAAATCCAATTGATCAAATAAATATAAATCTTCAATTTCAAATGGTTTGGAAGTTGCTGTTGTAGGAAATGCTGTGGAGGGGGAATTAGTTATAGAGGAAAATTGTCCTTGGTGAAAGTCCCCAAGGACAATGTTATTGTCATTGATTTCAAGTGTTTTCTCTTGTGATTTGTGATTGAAATTGGCACAAGTATTGTCACAATTAGGAGTTGTGGGTGCTGGCTCAAGTCGAATTACGGATTCAGTATCTGTGTCACTATCAGGCGTCCACCAATGGCGACCAGAACTTCCTTCCTCTTCTTCACAGTCCTCGTCCGTCTCTTCCAGTATCGTTTCAAGGTAACCTACGCAGTTACCTGAAAAAACATGGTCAAAACAGTCATCAATTTTAGGTTAGGTTTAGGTTTAGGTTTAGGTTTAGGTTTAGGTTTCAACCATCTTCAAATATCTCCAACCATCATCACCCATTTTCAACCAATCAGGAAAGTTCATTTACCTGGAAAGAACTGGGGTTCCCCGTACTCCATCACGTTTTCAGGGAACATGTACGAACTTTCCTAAAACAAAAGAAAAATATGTTAAAAACCTAGAAAAATACATATGGTTGGGAGCTGGACAGGTCACGACCGCGGTGGGCGTCATGAACCAGCAACAGCCCAACACCAACACGGGCTACCAACACCACCCCGACACGGGCTACCAACACCGGCAACCAGCACCAACCCATCATCAAATCTTCCCTGAATTCACCGTTGAATTAGGCGCCATCTGCCCAGGATAAGTTGTAAACAATGGAATGCAAAAATCCATTGTTTCTCATCCTTTTTTTGTTAAATTAGCAACTACGTTGTGGGAAAATGATAGAAAAAATAGTTGACCAAGTCCAAGGTCAACTCGTGCAACTCCCAAACAACTTTTAATAAGTGTTGAACCGTATAGGTGAATAGCTCGAGCTTAGAATCCTTAAATGTTAAAGGCAGAATGTTAAATTGAGGAAGGTAAATATGAGCGAGTTGAGAATTATTTGTAAATTTTACTCTCCTGCGGCTTCTAAAAATTAACAACCCAAGGCTAAATGTGTTCCACTCGTCAATTTTTCCCTGCTTTTCTCAAACTTAAAGCATTAAGTCATTCAAAGATGTTAAGATGTTGCACTTAAGATCTCATAAATCCTGTAACTTCGTCCTGTAAGTTCATATTTGCGGGATACACGACGCCAGATAAAATTTATGCGGATGGAGGAGGGTGAATAGGCGAATCGTGAGAAATAAAATGAGTTTGATATCAAGTCAAGCAGAATTCCTTAGATCAAGACACGACTATTCTCATCCCAATTTAATTTTTAGTATCAAACAATAAAAGTCAGTTGTACTCTGAGCCTTTGATGATGAACTAAGGGTTTCTCAAGGGCCACTCTCCTAAATCCAACACCAATCCCAATAGAATCCTGGCTCTGATTCAAAAAAAAAATGCTCTAAAAAACCCACTTTTTTATGCGTTTGGGTTTGAATTCTCACGGATTTTTTCTCAATA
>JABASL010001259.1:0-11560 GCA_019775825.1 Neanura muscorum
TTTCCAACAAACAAATGTCCTCATCTTATTTTTAGAATTCACACCGTTTTACTGTTACTGTACTGTAGCTAATTACAACAAGAATAAACCGATAATGATACCTTTTTATGTTTTAAAATTTAGTGTCGTCACCAATTATTGCGTCCACGTTAAGAATGACATTTAATACAGTGGGTGCGCCAATGAGATAAAAATATCAGCTGATGAGCTAAAGTTGAGTAGAGGAATTTTTTTGACAAATCACGTTACTAAGAAACCTAGATTTCTTCAGTCATAAAAATGCATTTTTTTGGCGAATTCGGTGACATTTGCGGAAGGGAAACAGCGATATTCTGAGCACAACAAACTCCAGGAATATTTGTGGAACAATGCTGGCCACCTGTAGGGTCTCAGTTACTGGAATACGACAGATCGCTTCTCAAAAACCGTTGACCCCAAAAATAACAGTTCTGCCAGTGACCGTAACTTTGGGTGCTGTTGGTCGTCAATTTTGTGCCATAGCTTCACCTGTTACCTTACCTTCAGAGCAATACAAGACCCTCGTCAGGAATGGCAAATTAGTTGAAGATGAGCACCAAGTAAGCAAAATTTGGGGAAAAAAACTAAACAAATAACGGAAGTAAAGTAAACCTTAATTTTGAGTAGGTTAGAGTGATCCAGGAATTTGACCATCTCCAAACTTCTCTTCAGAATTATAAACCGAGCAAATCTTCTTCAGCGTCTCTGGTTAGAAAATTTGTTGGTCGAATACTTGCCGGAAATTCGAAGGAGAATCAGTCACAAATTCCTAAAGGCATTTATATTCATGGTTCTGTAGGAGGTGGTAAAGTGAGTCTATATGGAAATAAATCGTTGAGATATGTAGGTTTTGACAAGAAATGGTTTTGAATAATCTTAGACCATGCTGATGGACTTGTTCTATTCCGTTTCTCCAGTTAAGCTAAAGAAACGTGTCCATTTTCATGCATTCATGTCGGACATTCATTCTCGTATACATCAGGTCAAGAAGGCAACAGCGTTTGATTCAAAAAGTGGAACAAAACCCAAAGTATACGATCCCATACCGCCCGTGGCTGCGGGTATATCGGAAGAGGCATGGCTGCTTTGTTTTGACGAATTCCAGGTAAGCATTTCAGATAACCTCAAAGAATGACATAACTGTGAAACTGCGTATAAAAATTCGTGATGACGGTCATGAACATAATCGTTTGTTTTTAGGTGACTGACATTGGGGATGCCATGATTCTAAAACGGCTCTTTACGTCACTCTTCGAACAAGGTGTTGTCGTTGTAGCCACAAGTAATCGCCCGCCGGACGAATTGTATAAAAATGGTCTTCAGCGATCCAACTTCGTGCCTTTTATACAAATTCTGAAAGATAGTTGCAAAATCGTCAGTTTAGATTCTGGAATTGATTATAGACAGAAGAGGCTTCCTGGGAGTTACGATACGAAATATTTTTGGTAAGAATTCGGGACATACACCTCAAAACCATTAAACAAAGTTATTTGTTTAACTTAGCTCAAAGTTAAAGTGTATTTTGAATGGAATACAACCACAAAACTTTAATTCAAAAATGTTTCAACATTTATATAGCAAACTGGAAGGCGATTCAAATGAAGAGCTTGATAAGATTTTCAAATTTCTGTCCTCGAAGGAAAACGACACCGTTCGTCCAAAAACGCTTACGATCAAGGGAAGAAACGTTACGTTTTCTAAAACATGCGGCCAAATTGTTGACGTTTCATTCGCTGAACTTTGTGATCGAGTATGTCCTTATCTTCCGTACCACTGCCTTATACATGTTGTACTAACTTTAATTTTACTTCTAATTTTCTAGCCCCTTGGAGCATCGGATTATCTCACTATGGCACAATTCTTTCACACTTTTATCATACGAGACGTGCCACAATTAAATCTGAAGCTTAAGTCCCAGGCACGAAGATTTATAACACTCATTGATACGCTCTATGATAACCGAGTGAGTCATAAAATGCATAGCATAACTAATGTGGGAGCACATTTTAAACTTATGTTTTGCAGGTCAGACTGGTAATTTCTGCTGAAGTAAAGTTGAATCAGTTGTTCCAGGACACGCGAGACGAAACAAGTCAGGAATCTGATGAGAATCGCCATTTAATGGACGACCTTGGAATCAGTTCTAAGTCAGACGGAGCCATGGCGTCCATTTTTACTGGAGAAGAGGAATTATTCGCTTTTCAGCGGGCGCTATCACGTCTAAGTGAGATGCAAACACAGGAATATTGGGACGCTTGGGAGAATACTGCCAAAAGATGATGATAATCAAATCTAGGCATATTAATTTAGTTCGATTTTTGTTCTAAAATTTTAGCGCTACCCAAGCTAATCAAAATGTATTTAAATCTAGTCACGGCCTTCACGCAATAAAACACCTGTCATTATAATTTTGTGGCAGAGATCACTTGCAGATTCAAAAAAATTTTTATGCTATACACGTTAGCAAATTGGTTTTCAATGAAATGGTCATTCTCAATCCTTCGTTTTTTTTCTAACCTTGTCGGCGTTGCGACCCCACCCCGTTTCGATCGTTCAAAACCAGTTTCTCCCTCGTGGTTCATAATGGAATCGTTCGCATTTTTTAAAAACGATTCGTTAACCCAAAACCTTTCATGACCCCAATTGTTCACAATTGTGAGTAATACCAGTTCGTCTAGTTTTCGACGACCCGGCAGCGATTCACCTACATCCGAAAATTGCGAGTGTAATATCGAAGCCCACAAACGCCGCCTCTGCAGAAACACTTGGAACAATGCATTTTATTCCCATCAAAATTGATCATGTCCTGTAACAAAATGAATTCGTTGGTGATAAGTACTAATGAGATGAGAATATTGCATTGAAAAATTACATCTTTGAGAATTACAAAAAAAAAAACTTAGTAATAATTTATGTCTTAGAGAGATCGGTCTCACGCGTCGTGGACGGAGTAAGTAAGTTAAGCGTTAAGTACAGAATTCATATTAACTTCCAAATACTCGTTAATACTTCAATAGTTGTACACTAAAGTAGATCCTGTAATGTATAAAATATGTAAGCGACAAGATTAAATAATGTAATGGTAGTCAGGATATTCAGCGATTGGAAAATATAAAATTCATTAGAAATTAACAGCAATATTGTATCTATTATTATTCTGATCTACACATTACATATTAAGAATTTCTATTCTTCCTGTCAAATATATTAATTTCTTCAATTTTCAGGAATTGTTACTGTGATCAGTAAGGAACTTTCGTTTTTACCATCTTTCCATTGTCGTTGTCCTCTATTTTCAGTAAGAGGTTTCCGCGTTATAAGGTACACAATTACAAGGTACTTATTCTTTAAAAGGTAAATAAAATCAAGAGCGTAATTAATTATGGCATCATTGTGCTTGAGCAGCAGTAACAAAAAGTAGAAACGTTGTCAAATAATCATTCAGGATTGGTTCCAGGATGACTCACCCCTGAAACCACAGGAAGACCCGAACCGTTAGAACCCTTGCGATGAATTTCCGAGTGTTTTTTCATGTGATCTTTTCGAATAAAGCCCTTCCCACAATCCGAGCAAGTGAAAGGCATCCGGCCAGTATGATGGCAAAGATGTCTTCGGAGATCCGTTTTATGGTTGAAATCCTTAGGACAGAGGCTACATTTGTATGGTTTATCTCCGCCATGTTTAGAGACATGTTCTGAAAGAGCTGGTTCTAGAGAAAACTTTTTCCCACATAGAGGACACTTGAAAGGCCGTCCTTCTGAACTATGTGAACTGTTCTTGTGCTGAGTAAGGTAGCAAGTCCGAGTAAAAGTCTTGGTACAGTTTGGGCATTGGATTAATTGTTTTTGCTCTTCCTTACCTTCTACTGCAATATTCTCAAGCGTTGATGGATGTAATTCAGTCAGCAAATCAGCGGAATCGTTCCCACTTGAAGGAGAAGATGTACTGCTGTGCCCCTGTGAGGTTTCATCTGGGCTGAACCAGGAAGTGGCGCTGCGAGGAGAAGCTCCACGCACAGCTTCTGGACTGTCATTCCCCTCGGAATCTGTACCTTCCTTTTTTATGAAGGAGAAGATGTACTGCTGTGCCCCTGTGAGGTTTCATCTGGGCTGAACCAGGAAGTGGCGCTGCGAGGAGAAGCTCCACGCACAGCTTCTGGACTGTCATTCCCCTCGGAATGTGTACCTTCCTTTTTTATAACTGCACCTGGCTCTAAGCTGTTGTTTTCTCTACGATCCGTTCCCCCATTCCCATTATGACCCTGGTAGGTTGTGACTTGAGTCGAATATTGGGGTGTAGGAGCGGCGCCGAAAGGAGGGACAGGAACTTCCATGATGGGGTAGCCGACGCTGTTGTAAATGGCAGGAAGTTGAAGTGAATGTGAGTTGTACATATTGCTGAGCCCCTTCAAAATGCGAAACGAATTGAGCATGATGCTGTGGTGGGAGTAGCTGGGAATCCCCGATGTAGAGGTAAGTTGATTTTGGTGGTTGGTGCTGAAGGAGCGGTGGAGCATATTGAACGGTTTGTGAAGGAAGCTCATTGGATAATCCATTGCTACCATTTTTTGGAATGTCAGGAGTTGACAATGGCCGTGGAGAGTTTGGTTCCGTGGTCGCACCAGAAATTGGATTGGAAAGCTCTTCTACTTTAATCTTTTTCGATTTTTTACCTTTTCCTCGTCCCGGTCCGATAGCGGGTTCCATTCCTTCTGTTCCATTCTGCTGAGCCGAATTCTAAAACAAAACGCATTATAATGAGTCGTTAATTAATAATGTTCTTTAAACAGCATTATGCTAGTCACTTGTAGCGAAACATAATGAACGAAGCGGCTGCAACAAAGAAATCGTGAAAAAGGGTGTGGAATTTAAAACTTATTTTCAAAGTTGCGAAAATACTATATTTATTACCTTGTGAAGCGTCGTTCCATAGTGTCCTTAAATGAATTGAAAACATTAAAATAAAATAATAACAATATGTTGATTTACTCAATCTTACGTTTCAAATGGCCGGAACTGGTGAACCATTTGTTGCAAGAAGTACACTCGTAAGCTTTTGGACGTTTACACGCGCCCCCCTTTCCCTTGCCTCGCATCATTTCCGGACAAATTCCACCTTCTCCTGTTTTATTATCCTTCTTCCCCACAGGGGTCATCGGCTTAGGAGCTGGAGACGAGATTTCTCGTTGTTGGCGTTGCGGCGGTGGCTGGGATTGGAATGTTGATGGAATTGGCTCTGGCAAGGATGGTGGTGGTGCATAATTCGCTTCAAGGGCGTAGCTATTGTAAGGCGGATTCGGTGGGGTAGGCGCAGAATTGCGACTGTAAATCTCTTGTGAATAAGGATGTGATGCATAGTGTGCGTCTGGAGGTCCTTGTGGCCATCCATTTACAACTGCTGGTAATGGTGGTGGTGGTTGAGCCATTCCCATTAAATACGGGCGGTAGAAGCTCTGTTCCTGTTGGATATTGTAAAGGTGAACACGGTTCGAATCTAAGTCTAATATTTCAGCCGGTTGGTCCAATGATGTTCTGTCCTTAACTAGTCGAGGGCCTGTTCGGCCTTCGTCAAACGTTGGGAATTGATTTTGTTGTGGGGACAGAAAATGAATGGATTGTCCAAAGTGCGGGAAGTTCTGAGTAAATTGCTGGGCATGAGAGATATAGTGAGGTGAACTTGTTGGTGCTGGAAGTTCACTCTTGGAATCCATTTTTATCGGAGCCGAAGTAGAAACGCTTTGAGATTGTGTTTGACTTTGCGTTGTAGATGTTTGGGATGGTTTATTGGGTACCCAGCGACTTGCAAGATTCTCTTTGTGATACGCTAAATGTACTTGCAAACTTGTGCTGGACTCAAACATAACCCCACAGTCGCTACAAAACTTTTCAAAGTTTCCGGAAGACGGTGATTGAGGTAGACCCGCCGGCAAACGCTGAATTCTAGGCTCCATATCACGTATTCACCATTTCCAAGCGGTCTTCTTGGTGACCGTAGGCTTCCATTTTGCCTTCAGAACTAGATAATTATACAGGAACACCAAATCGTTAGTTCACATCCTATACAACTACAATAGGTTAAAGGAATTAAAACTACAAACAGCCAGCACGCAGCTATATCTAATGGACTCAATTAGGTACGGAACGATCGCTAAAGGTCAACGCATTACCTGTATCGTAGTCGTAAGTTGATATTTTTCGTCTTATCCCTTGTTAACGTAATTTGATTACTGAATCACAAAGTTGATTGCGTTGAGGCGATGAATCCGGTGACCTGTCACCAGCGTTGCTTTAGTAAACTTTAGTAAGAAGGGACTGCCGCTGCTCCAGCCTCAAGTTGACCTACATCAAATCGAACCCTGTTTGAACCTAAATCCAGAAGAGAACACAGAGGGGGTGAATATTTGAGCCGAACAGGCAGAACAGCGCAACGAGGGGGTTGATTCAGTTTAAGTTGTGATTGTGATGTTAATTATTTAATTAATAATTGTACAAACTGAATAATAATGTGCGATACCTTTGGATAATGAATCAAGTATGTCTGTTGTTTGTGAGTTGTTGAAGAAGCCTTGAGGGTCTCACGGCACAGACGAGTGACATGGATGCAAATGCCAAGGGGCGAAGGGGTCTCTCAAAAATTCAAAGTTAAACTGTAAGCAGAGGGAGGGGGTTGCTTTGTGGCGGCTGCAGTAAAATCCTACACTTGAAAACTATTTTACTTTAGCATAAAACTCAACACATGAAACACGAATTTCCATGAATAACGTTAAACAAAAGATTATTCGAACAGTAACCAAAAATAAAACTGAAATTAAAAATAGCTTTAAACCGTAAATTTTATGCTGATATGATGCTGATATTCCTAACAGCCAGTCAGCTTAGCCATTACCCAGCCAGCCGTCACAATTTGGCCCTTAGCCGTTTTCAATTAACATGGATTGGAAATTCTTAAATTTCGCAATTAATATTCAATAATTGCACTAAATGGTACTAAAATGTCAACCAACACAGCGAGTGGTTGCTGAAGTGTCGCTAACGTTTTCATAAGTCAGAGCTCACTATTGGAGTAGAATTACACTTAAAACCTATTGCGACAATTGCATTATTCTGGATGAACCTAAATTTAAGCGCAGGCAGTCGTGTTAAGGTCCTTATCTAAGTTAAGGGCCTTAATAATTAACTTTAGGGCCCTCAGCCTCACGCAAGGAATCGCTGGCGGCGACGGTGGTGCGGTGGTGGTAGCGTTTATCAAAACAGTAGTGGGAAGAGTGTGGAAACTCAGTTTGAATTTTGGCGGTATTTTTGTCTATTTAAAAAAAATCAATAATAAAAGGAAAATTGATAAGAAGTGTTAAAGTCATTCACAGCTGCTCCAAATTTGCATATTACGTCAACTTTGCGGAGGAGTTTTGCAAAATCTCGTTTCCTGTGTCTGTGTCCTTGAAACCAGTTTCTGTGGATGCGACAACTCCAGTGATAGTGAACTTAACAAGCGTTATAAGGTTTTTAAAACGAATTTAAACCGTTTTCCCAACTTGACTTTAATTAATACAACTTAATTACAATTAGTGTTTATTCCAGATATCGAATCGATTGAGATTTACCATTTATTCAAAACTTTTTAAATGCACCCCCTTCTCTCTTTACCTAGTGATCTGTATCTGTTTGTAAGTTGTTTTTAGTATCCTTTTTTAATAGTTGAAATGGATTTACTCGATTCGGACTTCGTTACTTCGTAGACAAGTGAAAACCGTAAATAGGGCGTAATCCGTTTGTGACTGTTTAGCGGTTTAGGAAAGGTTCTACGATGGTCGAATTTCAATACCTGTTTACTAATACTATATAACCGGAAGGTATATTTCAAGGGAGAAGTTGGATTACGGAATTTAATTAATTAGGGCCAATTATTCTCGGAATTGGGGAATTAATTTATCCAAATTGACTCGCTAATTTGGAATAGGATGAGTTCATATCGGAGGTAAAATATGGCTCGCATTTAAGTATTTAACTAAATATGACTCACATGTCTTTTATCTTTGGGCTTGATTTATCATGTTTTCTGTTTGTTCCTCAGATGGTTTCATCCAAATATATCAGGGCTAGAAGCAGAGAGACTCTTGCTTGAACGTGGTGTCGAAGGTAGCTACTTGGCAAGGCCATCCAGGTCATCTCCAGGCGACTTTACTCTCAGCGTTCATCGGAAACAAGCCAACGTCACGCATGTGAAGATTCAAAATACTGGAGACTTCTATGATTTATACGGTGGAGAAAAGTTTGCTACACTTTCGGAGCTAATACAATTTTATACAGAGAATCAGGTAACAGCGTCGGTTAAATACTTTTGCTGATTGAAATGTAACTTTAGTTACGTCTTAATTAATTAACTCTGTCTTATATTGTTTACATTTCAGGGTCAACTTCGTGAGAAAAATGGGGATCCAATTGAACTGAAATTTCCTCTTTATTGCGCGGATCCAACGAATGAAAGATGGTTTCATTCTAATATTTCCGGATTGGAGGCCGAGCGGCTTCTTCTGGATGAACGCTCTCGCCGGTAAAGTTACAGGAAACTCCAGCTCATCCGAACCAAAATAGAACTTTGAATATTTTACAAAACGTGTAACCTAATATTTTCAGTGGGGATACGCTTAGCAAATCAACGGAGAAAGGTCTCACTGAAAAGGCGAAGCCGGGCTCATTCCTCGTTAGTCTGAATTTTGATTTTTGACTTGGATATTCACTGCGTTTTTTATTTCTAAAAGCACTAATGAAATGAATTAATACTGTTTAATGGTTTAGGTGAGAGAATCCCAGTCCCAACCAGGGCACTTCGTTCTCTCTGTCCGTACTGATAACGTCGTCACCCACGTGAAAATCAGATGTTTGGTAAGTGTGCAGCTCTTTAATACAAAATTATTACTTTTATTTATAACTTCCTTATATCAGTAAATTTGAAAAATTATTCTTAGAATGGCAAATACGACGTGGGTGGTGGCGAGAAATTTGAATCTCTGAGTGAACTCGTTAACTATTTAAAAGTAGGTGTTTATGAGCCAATTTTACGTTTATGGAGGTGGGCCAAACGTTCAAATTTTACCAGGTTTGCTGTAATCGTAGGTAAATCCGATGGTGGACACAACTGGGACGATTGTTCATTTGAAACAACCCCTAAATGCAACGAGAATACCAGCGTCCGGTATCGACGTTAGGGTTAAGGAACTTCAGCGAGAGAACGGAAAGAAAGCTGGATTCTGGGAAGAATTCGAATCCCTGCAACAACAAGAAGTTAAACACTTATTTTCCAGGAAGGAAGGACAAAAAGCAGCAAATCGCTACAAGAATAGATACAAGAACATTCTTCCATTCGATCATACCAGGGTGGTTTTACGCGAACCTTGGCCACATGACTACATTAATGCTAACTATATCAAGGTCATCAACTAATTTTATTTTTTATTTGACATTTTTGTTTTAACGGTCCGTATACTATGTTTACAATTTTAGCCGGAGGGTGAAATTTTTGAAGATTGTAAGAAGTGTTACATAGCTACACAAGGCTGCTTGCCTTCCACGATTTCAGATTTTTGGTTCATGATTTGGCAAGAAAATTCTCGCATTATTGTGTCCACAACTAAAGATATCGAGCGAAGCAAGGTACTAGAAAATTGTTAAAGGCAATAATATACCTATGTAATCACATAACATATAATAATTTTTACTCGATTTGGTAGAGCAAGTGCGCCCACTATTGGCCAGATACTGGAGAATCTAAAACATTGGACGGTGACATGACTTTAAAACACATAAAAGAGTCATCTAATGCAGATTTTACGCTTAGAGAATTTTTATTAGCCAGAGAGAACGAGGAACGGATCATTTACCAGTTTCATTTCAGTGTAAGTCAATTGGAGATTGCATGGCATGAAAAATTAAAACTACATTTAGATTGCGGCCGAAATACACAAATGATGCTTTAACTATATTTGAGCTATTTCACACTTTTTGTTTTTGTATGATCTCAATAATTCTTCTACTTTTCAGGCTTGGCCAGATCATGGTTGTCCTGATGATCCAGGCTGCGTTTTGAACTTTTTATCGGAAATAAATCTACGTCAAGAAAATATAGACAAGGCGGGGCCAATTATAGTCCATTGGTAAGGAGAATTCAGTTGTGCAAGGATTTACAAGTCGCATGACTTGACGCTATTAAAAATATTTTGTCACATGTAGTTCTGCTGGGATTGGTCGGACTGGAACGTTCATCGTTATAGATCTGATTGTGGATCAAGTCCGCAGACAAGGACTTCATACAGACATTGACGTTCGACGAACAATTCAAATGGTGCGTTCTCAGCGTTCAGGAATGGTTCAAACCGAAGCCCAGTATCAATTTATCTATTTGGCTTTACTGTACTACGTCGAAATGCTGTCGCAACGAATTCAGGCCCAGCAAAAATGTTTAGAAGTGGGTCGAGAATATACAAACATCAAATTAGAAGGGAAGGAATTTCCAATCAAAGAAGTCGTGACACTTGGTGTCTCGCCGTGAATGGTCTTTATGGACACTTTCCTACTGGCAGAACAGTAACAAACAATGCTCTCTCTCTCTTTTTGGAATCTTACTAAACCGAAGATCCATTTCTAGTCTAAACTGGGAGGAGTCAAGTCTTATCCAGTACGTTCCACTCACCAATTTTGCAAATCACAATGACTACCAATTTCTCATTAACGTTAATAAACGCTTTGGAGGCATTACGCACTCACAGATACTATACCTATATCCAGATACGGCCACAGCAGAAGAAGAATTAACCCTTTCAACGCGTTTCCGTTTATTTTCGTCAACTGTAGTTCAGCAATGTCGAAAGAACATTGTTATTACGCGGCAAGGGTTTTCGGGTTGACTGATTCCAAACTTGACACGAAATGATCAACATTTGTACTGGACAGAAGGTTGCACAGAGAAGTTACCCAGGCAAACGTCTAATTTGCCGTGAAAGATCACACGAAGTCATGAGGTATTATTCCTTTAATTAGGATCCTCTTGGGAGGCGTAGTTTGTTTTGAATTTCCAAACCGTGAAGATTCTAAAAAACGAGTTCTTCCTTTTAAACTGTAACCTGCTTGAATTAATGTGTTGTTTAATTTTGCATAATTCATGGGTTATTATACTTTCCAAGTTCCAGACATCTGGTTTTCTATTTCTTGCGAATGCGATGATTCGTTGAATGACCAATGCGTTACTCACAACCATCATGGTACCGTGTAGTCAACTTGCTAACTACAATTTTTTAATTTCCCCCTGTCTCTCTCTGGGGAGGGAGAAGAATGAAAATCAAAAAAATTTAGGTAGCAGTTGACTACAGGGAATGACTTTTGGTTGTTCACCTTCAGCGTTTAAGGCGCTTCGTTTACTCAACGAGTGTATGCGATTGTAATGCATTCTCTGTCAACGGCCTGGACTGAAAATACGTTCAGCAGAATGAAAGATGTCCTACCATTTCATCCCCCTCCCCCATTACAAATCTCTTTTTTAGGTTTTCCCA
>JABASL010001261.1:0-11552 GCA_019775825.1 Neanura muscorum
TCCCAAAAATTAAGATAACACCTTCTGCGCTTTAACCGTCGTAGTGCTATATGAATTATGCTTTCAATCCTAGTGCAGTTTAATTGAAAATCCGGGTTTCAGCGTTTGTAAATTTGTGAATGTAGAAGTCAAAAGGATAATTTGAAGCTCCAGGAGCAGCAGGAAGAGAAGAGAATGGTGCGGAGTCAGAAGGACTATTTGGATTTGGAAGTGAGAAAATTCAGACGAAGGAAATTGCTCACGTTTCATCAATTGGAGCAGGAATTACTGCGTGAAGTAAGAAATGGCTAAAAATCAATGAAAATGAAAACGATTGAAATTAGAATAATATAATTCTAATGAGAACTGTGGTGATGGCGGATTAGGAACTTAACAAGCGTCAGCAGCAGTTGGAGCAAGCTCATAATATTTTACTGCGTCAACACGAGTCGACTCAGGACTTGGAGTACTCTCAGCAGCGTGCTGTTCATCAGCTGCGGGAGGAGCAAGTACGAAAGCTTCATGCAACTGAGCTTCAAAATCAACACGAGTACATGCGTCGAGCAGAGAGTGAGCTCAAGAAGAAGCATGCACTCGAGCTCAAGCAGCAACCGAAGAGTCTCAAACAGAAGGAAGTTCAAATCCGGAAGCAATTCCGTGACACCTGCAAGATTCAGACTGTACAATACAAGGCTCTCAAGGCCCAGATTCTGCAGACAACGAAGAAGGAAGAGCAGAAGGGAGTCATCAAGAAGCTAAAGGAAGAGCAGCGTCGGAAACTTGCACTTCTGGGAGAGCAGTATGAACAAAGTATTGCCGAAATGCTTCAGAAGCAGTCTGTAAGTAATTGTCTAGTGCACGGTGCACGGGATGTCTTCATCCCCTTCAAAATATGTCATTTGATGTTACGAGGTCTACATTTTACATTTAACGTTAATTTATAATTCCAGATTCGACTTGATGAGTCGCAGGAAGTTGAAGCTCAAAAATTGAATGAGAAACTTCACCATGAGTTGGAGATTCTGATTGCATATCAGTCAAAGAATAAAATGCAAGCCGAGGCTCAACGTGATCGGGAAAAGAAAGAACTTTCCGAAAGAGTATCGGTTCGAAAGACCCTCCTAGGTCAAAAGGTCAGTGGTGTCATTTCATCAACTAAATTAAGTTTTAAATTACGGTAAAACATTTTTAACTACAAGTTTTTTAGTTTTAGTATTAAATGTTGCTTGAAATAGATGTCGGAGGAGCTTCAGCAGTTTGGAAGTGAGCGGGCGGAAAGGATTCGTCTCCTTCAAGAACGACAAATGAGAGAATTGGAACAGTTTGACGAGGAGTCTGCCCGACGTGGGATCAGGTATCCTAATTATTTTTAATTAACTAAACAATTAATTAGCCCCAATTACGGCTGTTGGGTTGGTTGCTAATTGCTTGTTTGTTTTCAGTACTCTGGCCCTAACTGAGCCTCCACGAGAATTTTACGAAGAGGACCCAAAGTCAGGCAGTATGCTGAGTTTAGTTCATAGCAATAGCTCGACGTCTGTTGGTCCAAATAGTCTTTAAATGACTAATTTGGCTAATTGACAGAATTACGTTTATGGGAGGGGAGTCAAGACTTGCTAAGGGCCCCCTCCTCCCTTTAATAAGAAGAAGCTTAGGTGAATACAGGCTCTACTATAATTAACATTTACACACGACCGACCGTCTCTCTCGTCAAGGTCTCCAACAGATAAGTGACGCGTCATGTCATGGATATTTGCAAAAACTAGAAACAATTATAACTAAGAAGCTCCACTTCAATTTCTACACACAGGCCGTCCTCCAATCAGTTCGCTTTTACTTTTCAAGCCATCCACAAAGTCCAGATCCAAGAAACATTTTCACATTGGCAACTGTTTTCCCGTCTTATGCCGTTCATTCAAACAACAAAAAACCAATGAACACATTTTGATTTTTTAAAACTATTTAAGCTTTTTTTCCCACTGTGAAAATTCTTGATCATATCCAAATGGGATTTTGAATATTATATGACGTCTAAGTTTTACAAAATCAGCTCTAATTTCGTTAACTATTTCCGTCAATTCATGACTGCAAGGATTATTAATTTCTCCTTACAAAAACAATAGGAGCCAATAAGGATCATCCTAAAACTATTATTTTATTCAGACTTTACTATAATTTATCAAAAGCTATTTTCCAGAATTTGTTTTAAAAAATTCAATTTTTAGTTTAATGTTAGCTACTGCATTACACTGTTACAGTTCACATGTTAATTTTTTTTTATTTCAAATTTTTAAATCAGATTGACGTCAAAACCTAATATTTAATTTCCCACTGACCTTTCTCTCTGCCTGTCTGTCAGCTTTTTATCAAGAAATGACCCACAAATTATAACTAGTTTTAAGAAAAGCATGAAAATATACAATTTAATAAAAAAGAAAGCGACACCGCCCTTTGTACGGGAAGACTAACGAGAAGATTTTTTCCTTTGTCATCTTCAACAAATTAAAGTTTCATTTAACATTTTAGTTAAGGGTTAAATTTTAAGTTTAGTTAAATATATTTCGAGAATACTTTCAAACCATGGAGACTGTTGCATCGTCTCTTTGGCAAATTTTTATTTGAGCAAAACTTAATTTCACTGTCATTTTTTCACTCGGAGTTTAAACTGGATTTGAAAACGAAAAAAAAAATGGATCTCACAATTTTAACTAAAAACTGCTAAATAACTTAAACTTTAACATTAAAACTATTAACTAAAATAACAACTTTTTGTTCACTGAGAATACAACTGAATAAGTCTTTTGAAAAGTTGTGAGAATTCTAGAGACCTTGACCCTTGAGAGGCCCAAGGTCATCTACATTAACCCACTTTTGTCGGTGGTGGTAAGAGAGATTTGGAATTTGTTTTGAGAGATCCAAACTAAACTGACGAGGCACGTGCGCTAGGGAGAAGCCCTGAAGGGTTCCTCAAATCCAAAAAAGAAACAGAATACTGATACTTTGAAACCTCCATGCATAGAAGTCTATTTTTAAATATTTAAGCTAATTTAAATTGGATCAGTCTAAAATTGTTTCCTTACAGGATAAGAATTCTAGAATTGTGTTCACCAATAAATATAGTTGAAACAATATTGCATTTGCATAGCTCGAATATGGAACTGTCAAAGGGGCCCTTAAAACTTAGGAGTTGAGGTACGCTGAATTGTAAATTTCATCCATCACTCGATTTTGAATTTCCATCGCTGAATTATAAATTTCATCGCTGCATATTACATCAGACAAAACTGTAAGTATTTTCAACAGCTCGGCTCATGCCACCCAAATTTTGTTCTCGATGAAGTCTTTCCATTGACTCGCTCCTCGTCCGCACTGAACCATTGTGGGTCAATATCTAAACAGAAACAATGGTGTAGTACAAATATTTAAAGGTCATCCATCGGCTTGTAGTGACGACATGCAGTTTTCTATTTATTTTTTTTTAAAAAATTAGTTGATTGACTTACGGTTTGTAAATCAGGGACTTGTGTTCTCCGATCCGAGGATCCACCTTGAGAAAGACCCCGAAGTGACGGGAGAGAAACAACGAATTCGGTGAGCGTAACATCTGAAGTTCCGCCACCTGACTCGAGGGGAATTGGCTGAAGCCGGAAGTGTTCCAACATATCAAAAACAGATTGGAACCACAGGTGTTGCACACGACATTGACCTTCTGGACTAAGCGTCATACGCAGGTGCTGTTAAATTCAGATTAGATAGGTTTTTACATGGAATGAACTATCGCTTCTGACGTTTTTTTAACGTAAAGCTTACCTTTGCTTTTCCTTGGAAATTAAACGTAAGAACAAATTCACCGCTTCGTGTTTCACTCTGTCGGACCAGAAATGTTCCATGACCATCGAGACCATCTTGTAAGACGAGGCGTGCTGCTTCTGAGCGTGACAAAGTACCATGGAACCAAGGATATTCCTGCAAGGAAGAGTAAACGTCACGAACCCCAGAGCCACTGCTCTCTGGCAGTGGAGGTGGTGGACCGGTGAGGGCGGCGACACTTGCTCCTACGCTGCCTATGACCGTTGACCTTAAATCAGCGACAGGAGTCCCTTCCAGACCTAAGTGAGAATAAAGCATGAGTTACTTAAGGGGTCGTAATTGCAGTTCACTAAATATTTCAGTCATGAATTCCATAAGGCTCTCACTGCTGGCGCTTGTTGACCTCAGTGGTAGGTCACCCTCTGTTGAATTTCGCTGATTTGCTTGAGGTAGTCTTGGTGGGAGTTGAGGTGGATTGGTTATGGATATTGCCGGAGTATTAGAGGATCCACTATTACTCGGCTCTTCTGATGGGATACCATTTTCATCTTGACCTTCTGACCTAGTAGTCTCAACGTGATGATAGTTGTTGGCCGTGGAAGATCTATCAATCGATCCGCTTGATCCACCCATTGAGAACTTGATTAGAGATAGCCAGGAGTTCATTTCGCGCACGTTTGGAGCCTCAATAACGTACTCAATCCCATTCTCTGCCTTGAGTACGAAAGTATTTTCACGATCTGGCATTTCCAAGGCAGTCGTCTCACGTACTTCGCTGATTAGGAAACAAAACACACCACTGCGTGGCTTCATTGACTGCGATTAGACAAAAAAAACGATTGGACCACTAAAAATATTTTGAAATTATTAATTATTAATGCTTAAATGAACGAAAGCTCATTTCACGAAGGCTAACCTTTGGAGGAGAGTAGAATTCTAGCATGAAGCCGCCGGCGGTTTTGACAAGGAGGAGTCGACATTTGTCCCATTGCTGAATCCCATCGCCGTCTATACTTCCCCCTAGACTGAGATAGTGCACAATACCTTCTTTTGGACATTCCACGACTATTTTAGCCAATTTTGACTTGGAATGCTTCTCACGCTTCGATCTTCCCTCTAATTGTACTTCGTCAGAAAGTTGCTTGTGAAAAAATCGACCTTTCCGGAACCCTTTGAATGACAATCTAAACGAGAAATTACGGTTTTTATTATTAGGATTCATTAACCCTTGAATCCTAAATTGAATTTAGAATATTTTTGAGCAACTGGGAAATATAAACTCCAAAATTTTCAAGCCGATTTCCATAAGACAAATGCAATACGCCGTTCTAAGTCCTAGTCCAGTTAGATATAACCCATAGTGAACAGTAATACAATGATTGTTGCTGATTGAATGTTATTTAACTATGACATTTAAGTATGAGACGGACTGACCTTCGATAAAAGGGCTTCTTGACTTGCGAACTTGGCCTGGACTTTGGAGTTTCCGTAGGTCCATTTTCCATTGTTTGGGACTGTGGTTGGTTGGAGTTTCGATGAGACTTTTGGTGTTGGTGAGGTGAACCGTTGCTGAGACTTTGTCCATTGACAAGGCCATTCGTTGGTGCAGCACTGGAGGAAGTAGTAGGATTTGTGTCACTTCTGTCTCTTGGGACAAGCGTTAATTCTCGTTCGAGATGACGAGTGAAGACTTTCATGAATTCCCTAACGAGATCATTTATAAGACTCGGCTGATTAGGAAGAATACTTCCTGTTTGGTCAGAAGCTTGGAAAGCGCTAATCTCTGTCCACAGAATAGAAGCCACTTCAGTTGCACTAGAGGTTGCAATGGTTCCAAGGCGTGTCATCAAGCTTAACACATGAATAAATCAATTAAAGTCTTATGCTCCTCACAAAAGTAACGATGTACATGGACGATTTCACGATTATCATTCTATGATTCTATTTAACTAACCTCGAATTGGGATTATCCTCAGGCCAAGATGCCAAATTGAATCTGTCATCCATTGTAGTACTGTTTCCTTCCGCCATTCCTAATTCTAAGTAAAGTCTAATTGAGATTCTTGCATAGAAGGGAAGTTATGACAGTTGATGTTTGCGGGGATATGATGGGATCCAGCCTCCTCCAGACTCCCTCATGTTTCAGATTATTGCTCGTGTCTGTCTTCCTGTAAAACCAAATATGACAGTTGATGTTTGCGGGGATATGATGGGATCCAGCCTCCTCCAGACTCCCTCATGTTTCAGATTATTGCTCGTGTATGTCTTCCTGTAAAACCAACATAAAACAAACCATTTATAAATTACGCTTTACCTTAACCGTTAACGACGTGCGCTTTAGCTAAATTTATTGTACGGAACTTAAGCGTATCAAAAATAGGAAAATCTCCCGAAGGCCTTTTAGTTCAACGGAAGAGAAAAAATGAATTCAAAGAGTTCAAAAGAAACAATGTTAACGGCTGAAACATTAATTGAGTTTAATTTTCCAAGTATAATTGCAAATTGTATTTAAAATCTGCAGAAACAACTTACATTTATTTTATTCCTGAAGCAAAGTTAGCAGGAGGGTGACGGTGATTACGGCATTCCGTCAAAGAGTTGACATTGTCCAGATAATGTTTTCGTATGCTGCTCTAATTCTAATTAGTTAATTAAACTTAAATGTTGTCAGGATCACAACAGCAGAAGGGGTTTAAAATTTTTGTTTAGATTTGAGCTTTCTTTTTAAATTCCGAGCTCTTCTGTCTAAATTCGTCTTCCTTTTCAATCTCAGCTCGAGTATTTTCTTCCAAATGTTAAATGTAAATGACCTTATGACCTTATTCGCCAACGTAATTAAGCTAAATTTCAAATATTAATGTACCCATAGTTGATGACCTGACCTCTTGATTGCCCGTAATTGATTGAACGGTTTGCTCGCGTAGAAAACATAAACCAAATTGTGGATTTTTCCCGTTTTACTGAAAATGTTTTATTGTGGCTATTTAATTGATGAGTACTTAATTACTGATTACTTAATTAATTAAGTTAATTTCAAATTAATTTCAATAAAATTAAATTATTTTAAGTGGTCCCCTTTGGATATGGTTTTCAATTAAAAAATTAAAATTTTTAATGAAGAAACGCATCTTCTTGGCCTCTACTGAATTTTTTTTAAAAAGTTGACAACTAGCGACATCAAAACTTAAAATTTATTTTCCCTCCAATTTCAAATCAATTCAAAACCCACAAAAAACAGGAGGAGATAAAAAAAGATACCTCTAACCTTGCCTTACTAAACGTCAACAAACAAATTACTAATTTAGGTCAAAGGTCACTAGTTAAATAGTCCGTACTCACCGGTCGGTCACCGGTCATCTCGGCTTTGAGATTCGCCCCAATAACCTGTCACGAAGTTAATTCCGCCTCCTGCACACTCCGCTGTAGGAAGAGTTGTAGTTCTTATCTTTAATTTATTGATTCGGAATTGGACGACGGACAGGAAAGCAAATTCTCAAACGTTTACCGATTTCTGTACTAACTTGCTAGATACAACAATGGTCGTCACTGATCGAATGATTCAAGAGTCATATCCTCTTCATTATGCCATTTGGGTGGATGATGAAGCCGAAATGGACAGACTCCTTAAAATTCCAGAATTTAGAAAGGTTAGTTAATCCATTTGAGTTTGAATCCACGATTAATTTAGAACCTGTTTCGTCAGGAAACAGGTCAGCATGTGCTCATAACGAAATGAAAAGAAGTGTATCACCCATCTTTGGCGAATGCTCTGTCGTCACCTGTATTAGCTGATTCTCCAAAGTGCTTTCTTTTTTCTTTGCGAACTGGTTTTCGAATTTGTTTTATTGTTTTTGTAGGAACACCTTGAAAAATTGGATCCGCGCGGACGGACTCCACTGATTATTGCAGTACTGAAAGCCCGAGTGTCCATGGTAGATCGCCTTCTCAATAAGTATAACGCAGATGCGACTTTTACACAAGAATCGGGATGGAATGGTAACAACCTGCAATTTGGATATAAAATTGTCGATGTTACTATATTTCGTTTCTTTAAATGTATTTTTTCGACACTTTCCAGTAACACATGAAGCTGTAAGTACAGGACATAAGAACATTTTGAAAATGGTACTGGTACGACGAGACTTACAGCGTGGTCAGAAGCAAGAGCAACTTATTCCAGAACTGCTCCAGGAACTGAAAAATGTAAATTCAATCTTTTGCATTTTGATTCTATATCTGGAAATAACGTACATGTAAATTCGTGCCTTGTGTAAAACAATTTTTTTTGCGTGCTTTAGGCTCCGGACTTTTACGTTGAAATGCGATGGGTCTTTTCAACATGGGGTAAAGTTATAGAAAGATGGGGTCTGTTATAGAAAATGTCAAATTTTAACTAGGGCTTTAAAATCTAGTAAGAATCTTAATTAAATTAACATTTTTAAAATTTGGTTTCCATTTCAGTTCCTTATGTTAGTCGAATGTTACCCCCTGGTCAATCATATCGTGTTTACAAGAAAGGTTCTTCGCTTCGAGTAGACAGTGCTTCAGTTGACTCCACCGCAGGCTGGAGAAGCGGTACTTCCCTTATATTCAAGGAGGAAGGTTAGCAGATCTAGTAGTCCCATTAAGGATTTGTTGATTAGTCCCATTAATTTTTTAGTTACTTATTCCTTAATTACAGGAAATGACATTTTTGTATTTGACATTGATCACGCCTCAAAGCGGACTCTGAAACAAATTATTTGTTCGAGTGAGGCAGTATTAAATGGCCGAGTGACTGCGGCTAACGGAAGAGCGTATGATGAACCGGTCGCCATGCGCCTCGCTAATCCCTCCGTTGTTTCACTCACAGACTGGAAATCTGTATCATTCAAGAGGTTTGAAACATAGATTGAAATTTTGAAGTGTTCTAAACACTTCGGTTCTAAAGAAATTAGCTGACATTATAATTGCAAATTGTATTTTATGTAGGAGGCAGCATACTGTTGCAGCGTACGCCAGTATTCGTGGAATGGGCGAACTGACTGAGCATGTGGATGGTTATAAATGTAAACTATTTGATTCATCCGGATTTGGAATTCAGACCAAATTTAGAACGGAGCATTTGAGCGAACGTGAAAAATCGAAATTTATGGCCGAAGAGACACCAGGCATGCTCAAAAAAATTCTTTCGTACTTGTCCAAATATGATGCCGATGAGAGAGAAAGTGAAGAGTCTGTGAGTTGTCGTTTTCAAACGATTTTGTTTATTTCTAAACTAAACTGTTTTAACTTCAAAAGCTAACAAGCTTTTAAAGTTGATACTTGTATTTGAAACACTAAATACCCGGTATTTAAAAATTTTTTTTTTATAGTTTAGTTAGTTTTATCTAAATTTAATTTCTAGAAAATTAAAGCTTCCTCTGCTCCAGAACCAACACTTGAAGAATATTTCGATCCTGATTTTAACCTGGAGAACAGAGATATTGGGCCACAAAAGGAAATTAAATCAAAACGTGTTAAGTTTGACGTAAGTTTCACAAATAATGCGAAATTTTAATAATTTTATTTTCAAGATGTAATTGGCTCAAGCGCTAGCGCTATTCTATAACTCTTAACGTGTTTTCGAATGTTTTAGTTGAAGTTTCGCTTTGTGTAAAATTGGATTATTTTACCGTAGGCGACGGTATGGGTCTGCGAGAATTATCCTCTTGACCTTAAGGAACAACTGGTTCCAATCATTAACCTAATGTCCCTGACCAATTCAAGATTTAAGACACTGAAAGACTTCATTGAGTTACAAATGCCTGGAGGCTTCCCAGTTAAATTACGTGAGATTATTTCACATTCATACAAACCAAGATTTTAGCCATAAAAATTAAAAATTAAAATAATACTATTGGTTAACTTTTTTCTTCGTTTTTGAAAGTTTAAAACTTTTTCCAATTTTTGTTTGTAGAAGTTCCCATTTACCCAATGGTGAATGGCCAAATCTCTTTTCATAATATTTTTGGATCGGAGAATTACATGGAGGGTGTTACTACTACAACAGATGAGTCAACTGGGAAGAAAATATGTCAATTGGATGATAGTCATTTTACGTGTCCGAATTATGAAATCAAGACAGCCATTTGCTTCGGTCCAGATATTGCTAGTGAAGATGATGATTTCTTTGGTATTTTTCGAGATGGAGACCCTGGTGAACCAGAAATGGACATTTACGAAGCACTTAATGCTCCAAGGTCAATGAGGGACATTACACCGGATGATGCCGAGGAACAAATGCTCCAGCGGTTAGTCAACGTCCAACAATTATGTCGGCGCTTGCGCAATGCGCAATTTACGATAATTTTTGTATCAGGGCAATCGAGGAGAGTTTGTTCATGGAGCGGCTCAAAGCGGATCCTGATTGGCAGGCAGCTGGTACGGAGGACCCTTCTTCTGATTTGGTTGGGGCCTTCGCTGTTGGAGGAGGATTTCAAAACGAGGTCGAACGAACACCGAGTTTTGACGATTTGGAAAAGGCAATTGAGTTGTCCAAAGCAGAAAGTGAAGCTGCTGACAGATCCTTGCGAGAGGAAGAAGAAATTCTACGACGAGTTCTGGAGATGTCACTACAAGAATTCTAAAACAGTGACGAGAGAAATTAAGATTGCAAAACAAAAACCTTCCACGTCTCATTACGCTGATTGGTGGTGCTGAGGAGAAGTGGACAATTTCACGGCTAAGTTTACAATTCAAACAATTAGAAAATTAATTGCAATTGTTAACTGCATTGCATCTTCTTAGTTGTTCTTGGTTTAATCTCGATCGCTTAAATTGCTTTTATAATCTCATTCACAAAGTACAACAGAAATTTTGCTTGCTTCCACCTCACGTGTATTTGTAATTATCTTATGACTTCTAAATTCTTGCTATTTTAAAAATTACCCAACTTGATCCTTCTGTATCGCTTGACGCATGTGCGGATGGTCTCAAAGTAATTTGCGTGCTGTTGCTGATGAGTTGGCTACTTCCGGTTTTAAAGAATTAAGTGAATGGCTCTGGTGATATAACGATCAACGGATCTTTTTCCTAAACAAAAGGAAGATGTGAACGCGTGTGCTAATTAACGTGATATTGTTAATCAATTTTTCGGCAAGCGTTTTATTTAACTATTTAATTATTAACAGTGTTTCGACTTATAAATATTTTAAGCGTTGCTTCGATACGATTGGTTACACATGACCTAGACGTGCTGACCCTGAGCTTTGTTTTATTGTGCTTCCATTTTTTTCTCGCGTACTGAGCCCCACCGTGATGTGACAAAATTCGTAATTTGGAAGGTGGGACAAGATACTGTTAAATTAGTATTTCCTAGCTTAAGGCTAAAATGCGTATCATCATTAAATGCACTGAGAGAGTCATCCATCACGTTTTGCTACCGAAAAGCCTTTCAATAAAAGAGAGCTCAAACCCGAGCCAAAGGTCATGACCCCAACATGTAACTGTATCATGAACCAATTATTATTGTGATTTTCAATTTGTTTTGACTAAATCGCAACTAAATTTTAATTGTACGGCACTTGTCTACTGTACAAAGGGGTTTGAAAACAACTTCCCTGATGTAACCGTAGTTTACAGGTGAAATGCTGAAATCGCTGAAATGTTAAAAGCCCGAAAAACCCACGTCCAGTAAACTGGGCGACCAGTTTACGAGTTCTGGAATCTCTGATCGCCATAACAGCAACAGTTTCTCTATTTTGACATTTAACAGTTGTTTATTATTGCACAACAGCAGCCGT
>JABASL010001262.1:0-11551 GCA_019775825.1 Neanura muscorum
AACTTTGACATTTAAAAAAAAAAGTGTTACTGGTTAACTAGGTAGGCTTAAAACGTACCAAATTATTATAAATTATTTTAAAATTATTTCTAAATTTTTATATGCAAAATTTTATAATAATTTCGAAACCAAACACCAGACACAGCTTACATTTAACAAAAACTACCAGAAATACACTACAGTTATCGAGATGTAGGAAATATTCCCATCCAAATAAACGTTTGGGTTCAAAATTTTATTTGCGATCTGGTAAAAACAATTTTTTAAAATGGATTTCAAGTTTAACAAAAAAATAAGAAAACCTAACTTACAGCCGGCATGCAGTTTTGAATTATCATGGGTCCAGCTTTTAATTATGTGAAAAAATATATATTAAAAATCAAAGAAAAATACATTCAACATTACAGGATAACAAAACATCACCTACGCTAAACCTACACCTAGCCGCAGCGGGAAACGGGGTGTTTGCTTAGGTTTGCTTAGGATAAACCTAAAACCTAATTTTTTCCTAGCAAAAACATACTCTTGCTAAAATCTAAGTTAAAACCTAACTTTTTTGCCTTCATTTTGCAATTTTCAAAAAAAAATACGCAAATCCTCACAATACCGCACCTAACACTTCATAACATCATAAGGAAGTGGGGAAAACTGAAATAATAAGCGAAATCGAGTTCTAATATTAAAAATTAAAATTTTTGAATGGCTTTCAAATTGACAATTGGAAAAAAAACAGTAGACACAGAAACACTTTGGTAGTTTGATTATAAGTAGAAAGCCTTGAACAATTGCTAACAGGAAATTTATGAAATACGTAAAACGTGCAAGGAAAAGTGTACATTTTGAACTAAAGGAAAAAATCTCTACAGAACGCTTTTGTTTGTGTCCAATTTCCTTAAAAGAAGAGTTTGAGTCTAATTCCGTGCAGAATTAGGAGTCAGTTTGGCCTTAAGTCTTTTCTCAAATTCTGTTTTTATGGCCTCCTTTTCCTCAAATCCACTTTTCCTGGATGTTTTTAACATTTTGCATAACAGGGGGAAAGTGGAGAGACATGCATTGGAATAATGATAGCGGATCTACTAGTCCATTTTCACTCTCAAGACACTCAGAAAAATGAAAAATCTTGGCCAACATTACTACAAAAGAGTAAGAACATCAATTCAAATTTAGTCGCCTTTTGCCTCCACTTGGGAATTGTTCTTCAAGAGGGCGAAAAAGTGAAAGTTTTCACCCCAGGTGAAAGCAACCCTCATGGAATTAGAGTTGCACTTGGAAAACCTGCAAGTAAAAAAAATCCATTCACCTGCGCTCAGCCCAGCGCAGACAACTCGTCTTCCCTGCTTTCTCCTCCCACCAATTCAAAACTCGCCAACAGGTAGGTGGAGAAAGTAGGCCAATTACAACATAACCCATCCCTCCATCTACCTGAACCTCGCCTCACCTGAACGTAAACCTCACATCACCTGAACCTAAACCGTCACCGAAGCCTCACATCACCTGAACCTGAACCGAAGCCTCACCTTACCTGAACCTAAGCCTGAACCGAAGCCTCACCTCACCTCAACCGAAGCCTCACCTCACCTCAACCGAAGCCTCACCTCACCTGAACCTAAACCTGAACCGAAGCTCACCTCACCTGAACCGAAGCCTCACCTCACCTGAACCTAAACCTGAACCGAAGCCTCACCTCACCTAAACATCACCTGAACCTAAACCGTCACCGAAGCCTCACATAACCTGAACCTAAACCGTCACCGAAGCCTCACATCACCTGAACCTAAACCGTCACCGAAGCCTCACATAACCTGAACCTAAACCGTCACCGAAGCCTCACATCACCTGAACCTGAACCGAAGCCTCACCTCACCTGAACCGAAGCCTCACCTCACCTGAACCTAAACCTGAACCGAAGCTCACCTGAACCGAAGCCTCACCTCACCTAAACCGAAGCTCACCTCACCTGAACCGAAGCCTCACCTCACCTGAACCTAAACCTGAACCGAAGCCTCACCTCACCTGAACCTAAACCTGAACCGAAGCCTCACCTCACCTCACCTGAACCTAAACCTGAACCGAAGCCTCACCTGAACCTAAACTCCCCTCACCTGAACGTAAACTCAACTCACCCAAACCTAAACTCACCTCACATGAACCTAACCTAAATATTATCCCATAACCTAAATTTGGTTACACTCCGAACCATAACTCATCACCTAAGAACCTGAACCTAAACAAAACTCACCTCACCTGAACCTAAACTCACCTCACATGAACCTAACCTAAATATTATCCCATAACCTAAATTTGGTTACACTCCGAACCATAACTCATCACCTAAGAACCTGAACCTAAACGTGAGCCGAAAAACTCCTCCATGACGTCCATTAACCCGGGAGCAAATATTTACATCATGAGATTTGATTTCCTACAGTGATTTTTTTTCGAAAACAGCGAAATATGAAAATGCGATTTTTCTTTGAAGACGTTAACTGTCGTCCAAAAAAAATCAAAAGAAATTTACATATTGAGATTAGGCACTTTAGAATATTAGTAAGAATCCAATTTGATTCCGTGTTTCATTTTCTTTTGAAGTAAAAGTGAACTTAATTTGAAATTATATTTACTCTATCTCTTCAACTTTTAAACTTAACTTTCTCTACTTTCTCTCGTACTTTTGAAAAGTCCAAAGTTTAGTGTCCACTTTTCTCTTGTCCTATACTGAAAACGTGTCTGTGGTAGGGTTTAGAATTTGTAACCTAAGTTAGGTTCTAGGTCTAACCTAACTTCTATTCCTCCAAGCACAAGTTTCCTATTTCATATTCGGTGTTATTCTGTTGGAGTAGTGAGTCTGTAATCCAGGGCCTTAAACCCATTCATCATGCAAAAGTGTCAAGTGTCTCCAACTACGAATTCTCTTCCTCCCTCCTGTCCATTGTCGTGTAGCCACCTGGGGCAATGCTCACGTCCCCTGAATTCACGGTGTTACAAACGGCCACGGTGTTACACACGGCCACAAGGATCCAAATGCTTCCAATATGGGAGACAGGTTGAGGGAAAGTTAGGGAGAAAGTAGCCTAGGAACAATGTTAGTTATTCTACCTTCTAGAATTGGAGCCTCATAAATCAACACACACTTCTCTCGCTTTTGTTACTACGAAGCCAGATTAGACACCTTCACAAAATGCTTTCTCACTACGTTACAAGGTCTCAAAATTCTAAAGTACAGAGAGAATTTTTACAAATTAGAATTTTTTTTTTCAAAAAAGTGCAACTTGAACGCCAACTGAAATTTATGAAAATTGAATTGAACATTGGCTCTGTTGTAATTTTCCAGTTTCGAGCACATTTTGAGCTCAGAACAAAACTTATTTATTTATGCATTTTCCAAGTTTAGGGTTTATGCACACTGCGATTCCTAAAAAATATAGGAACATTGGAAAAATATAGGAATATTGTATTTCTTACAATATTCTCAACTTGCATAATCAGTCACTTTTTTCAAATAGTGTTCAGATTTTCAGAAAAACTGTCATAAAACCCTTGGTTAACTTCCCAAATAACGGGTTTATTCTCTTGAACTTGGGTTAATTTTGATACAATTTTTACACAAAAGCTTTAGGTTAACCATTTTAATGAGAGTATTTGGGATTTGAATTTGAATTTTCTGTGTCGCATTTTTTATTTTTTTAAATCGTAACTCTTGATTTTTTTTTTAGTTTGAAACTGTGCAGGTGTCTCTCTTTCGTTTGAAGAATCTTAAAAAGAGGGTCTCTGCAGATTTAGAAATTGTGATGTGGATCTCCCTCCTTTGCGTGTCAGGCTGGTCCCCAAGTGGATTAAAACTTCAGTTTCCCCGCTTTCACTTTCCCTGTGTGGGTAGTGTCTCTACACTTTATCTTTATCTGGGCCTCGTACGTGTGAAACTTTAGTTCCTTTTCATTAAATTCATTCCCATTCCAAAGGGTATTTGAACGTATAATTTTAGCCTAGGGTAAGTGGGTAGAGTATGGGGAAGTAGGAGACCAGATCCCCCCCCCCCACCCCGGGTGGGGAGTGGGGGGGGGCTATATCGTTAGGTTACTACCATTTGATTCTGAGTGTGTGATGATGGGGTAATAAAATGATTGTGGATCTACCTTCACTTAAGCCAACGAACCACTTTCTATTACTTTCCCCTTTGGCATATTTAAAATCTACGAGGAATCCACACTCACTAAGGAAAATGGAAATGAGACTCTGGAAATTGTAGGAACTCAAATAAATCGTTGGTTCTCTTCCCCTATTTTACATATTGATCAGTCGAGGATAATCCAATCAAGACACATCCAAGACACATTGCTCCCAATTCCAAACACATCAAAATCAACCAGGAGAAAGGAGAAAGGTGCACTTTTTTTCCTTTTTTTTAAATGGCTTTGTACCTTGACAGGAAATAAAAACAAAAGGAATTCCAATTGGGCTTTTATAGGAGGCAGAAGGAGAAAGCCCTTGACAGCTTTCTCCTGTCCCGTAAAAATTATTATGCGCACTCAGGAAACTATTCAATTAAGTCACATTCCCCAATCCCCACTCCGCAATTCTTTATTCCCTTAAGCAGGATCAAAATTCCAGGCCACCTACCGAATAACCCAAATCAGCAACCATAACTTTCTCCACTAAACCTGTGTACAGTGCCCTTTTTAATGCTTGTCCAGCTTTCTCCACTTTTTAGTGTTTTTTAAATGTCTGTCCAGCTTTATCCACTTTCTCTTTCTGTGCCTTTCTTACTGTCTGTCCAGCTTTCACTTTTTTTGTGAATTTTTAAATATATGTCCAGCTTTCTCCAATTTCTCTCTGCGCCTTTCTTACTGTCTGTCCAGCTTTCTCTTTTTCTGTGAATTTTTAAATATATGTCCAGCTTTCTCCACTTTCTCTCTGCGCCTTTCTTAATGTATGTCCAGCTTTCTCCACTTTCTCTTTTTGTGTCTTTTAAAATATATGTCCAGCTTTCTCCACTTTCTCTTTTTGTGTCTTTTAAAATATATGTCCAGCTTTCTCCATTTTTTCGTGGTGGCTTTATTAAAGTAATGTCGAGCTTTCTCCACTTTCTTTTTTGCGCCTTTCTTAATGTCTGTCCAGCTTTCTCCACTTTCTTTTTTTTCCAAAATTAGTGCTTCAATAATTTTTTGGAGCACATCCGACAGTTTTTTATTTCTGTACGACAGAAATTGGCGTATCGAAATTGTGTCTTATGTTGAGTTTGAACATGAAAGTATACTTTTCCGACACTTCCGTGATGCTCATCGAATGAGGACTCAGAATGAGGGCTGAGAATGAGAGTCCTGTAAGTCTCCAGGTTCTCGGAAGTGTATCTGGTAGGGTGTGTTTGAATTAATGGGCGGAAGAGAGGGAGATTTGATTCAGAGTGTTCCTTAGTATGATGTATCCCTCGATTCCTTTTTCAAAAGAAAAGGAGAGGGCAATGAGGCGTACCTCTTCCGTCTACCCTACTCCAACCGAACTACCACTCAAGGTAGTAGTTATACAAAATCCATTCAACTTTCACCTAACTTTCCCCCTGCCACGGACCCCTGTCACAAACCCCTGTCAAGGGTCCACTCTTACTCCACCATTTGAATTCTCAACCAAAAAATGGAGAATATTTCCAATAGAAAGGACTGAGAAGATGAGTCATGGGAGGGTTGTTGGATGGGTATTGTTAGGACATTTCCCTCACCAAAAGAACTAAAAGAAAGTCCTCCCATTAATAAATCATGAGACAATCGATCCAAAACACACCGAATCACACACCTCAACACAAGGCATATCAAAACACGGATCTTGGTGAACGTAAAAAAAATACAAGGTGGGCCATGACAAGAAGGCCATCTTGGCCTTCTTGGCCCATTCTATACATTCTACGCTGGTAAAAGTTTTTAAAAGTGAAAGCAACGAAAAATTCCCAAAAATTATCTACTGTCTAAAAGGAAGGCCAACCCTATATACAAAAACAGAAAACTGGACAATTTTTTCAGAACAATCCCCTCCAGTCTTCTCAGCTTCTCTTCTCAGGAATTTGCAATTTCAAGTATTCACCTTGACCGTGTTCACCATGACTGTGTTCACCTCGGCTGTGTTCACCTCGGCTGTGTTCACGTTGACTGTGTTTACCTTGACTGTTCACCTAACCTTCAATTCCAGAAAACTCTGTGATACTGGAGGAAGTCACTGCAGAAGGATTATCGTCAGTTTAATTTGATTATTAAAGGTGAAAGGTCAAGAAATCTTAAACCTACACGCTACAGCTACAAGCATTAACCACAACACATTAGTTAAGAATTGAAACTTAAGCACATTCAAGCACCGAAATCCAAAAAATAATACATTCAGGTTCATCTTAGATTTCCATACTTGAAACTTTGTACGGCGTAAACCAACTTCAACTTTTTTTTTCTGAAATACCAAAAAAAATTTCATGTTCCAAACTACGCTAATCAAATGTCAAAGGTCAAGAAATCCTAACCTCGCCTGTTTAATTAACTCGCAAAATCCGAACACTTAAGTAAGACGTTAATGTACTTACGAAAAACGAAAAGATCGAACTAACTCGTTGAAAATTGTTGCACAATGTAATAGATACAAATTTGTGTGGCGTACATCAACATCAAATTTTTTTGTGGTTTTTCAAATAAGAAAATTTTCATGTTCCAATTATGCTATTCAAAGGTGAAAGGTCATGAAATCTGAACTAAGTGTTATTTACCTGTCAATACAATAATACAATGGGGACCCTAGCAAATTGGGCTCAGCGTCACTAAAGTCCCATGTAACTAACACATTTAAGGATTTGAACAAACTTTTGAAAAATACACTTTTGTCTGGCGTCCAGCAATTTCAAAAATACAGATTTGAAAATTTGGTAGTTTTGCAGTATTTGTGTTAATTTTATTAACGTTTGACCTGAGAGTGGGGATGTTTAAGATTTTTTTTTAAATAAAATAAGAGCTAACCTTGCCTAGCTGCAGAGTTTGGTCGAGGGGCAGTGGGATTGTGAATGGTGGGGAGATGATAATAAAAAGTTAATGGTAGAGAAAGGAGTAGTGATAGGAGCATAGAATTAAATTCCAGGAAGACTCCAGGAATCCAGGAGTGCATTAATGAGTTAGTCCAGAAAGGATAGGGAGACAGAGTAATTGTCCCATGACTTACAAACACTTTCACTCATTTCAGCCCCAACGAACTCACCCGTACTCCCGTAGCTCCAAGGGCTACCAAACAACTTTTAGACTTTTGCCCTCCGGAGGGGGTCCGTCACGACTCAGGAGTTTGAGCCAGATTCCAAAAAAACGTAAGGCAAGCCAAGGGAAGCTTGTGCTGTCGTGTAGTTATTTTCACCGGGAGATTTCATTTTTACACGCCACTCGGCTGGGACAGGAAGGAAAAAGGCACAAGCTTGGAGGAGGAAGGAGAAAAAATGTATATCTTCCAAAAAATAAATCTTGGCTTAAATGGTCTGTATGATAATACGCCCTCTGTCTTCTACCCAAATAACTCATCCACCCCAAAAACTAAAATGCTCACCTCACCGAATTCGGGGCCTGGGTATAAGGCTAGATCCGAAATTCGGAGTATTTAGAGTAAAAGGCAAGGGCACTTGTAGTAAAGGAACCTGGGTATTTTACTGGGTAAAAGGGCCTTTTACCCAGAACTTGGAGACAATGGAGCTCTGTTGGGGAAAGTAAAGTGAAAAGTTGAGAAATGGTGAGAAAGTGAAAGTTTCCAGGTGAAAGGAAAAGAAAGGAAGGGTGGATGATTTAGAGGCTCTTAATGCACAAGCACAAGGCAAATCAGGACTCATTTCCTTACTAACAAGGCTACAGTTCCCCTTTACAATTCTTAGAAAACTTGAAATTTTAGAAAATTTTCTTAGAATCTTAGAAAATTTCCCTCCACCTTCCAACTTTTAACGACCTAGGAGTTAGCATCATCATAAAACTCTAATTTTATTGCCCCATTTTAGCTTTTCTCCACCTCGACTTCCCTCAGGAGAAAGTACGGAAATTAGTAAAAGAAAAAAGAAAACTCTGTTCAAACCGCGTCTCAATTCTGATATTAAAAATATCAGAGCTTAAAACGGCATCTGACCTCAAAAGCGGCTTTTTACCTAGACAATTTTTCCGAAAATTTTAGCTGGCGGCGAATCCAATCAGCGACACCTGGCCTACAACTTTAACGAATTGCTGGCTGGGTGGACCCTCAGCAAGAGGCAAAACACTCATAAAAATACTTGAGAGAAGAGGGGATCGAACTAGCGTAACTTTCTTTCCTAACTCAGGCAGAGGGAGGCTAATTGCAGCTTGCAGCATCGCTTCTCGATACGACAATTGATAACTTCTTAATTTTTTTTGGATCCCATTCAAAATTAGGTAAATCCGTGAGTTTAGATTTAAATTTCGGGCTTTCGTTGCTGTTAAAAAAATCACAACGCAGGCGGTCTTGAGATTTGCGTATCCTCAATGAACAATAGTTGGCCTTGGGTGTGATGTTATAAAAGAAAGTAAACTTTTGTATTTTCTGGGAGCCCAAAGAATAGAGAGAAAGTGAAGTAAAAGGTATTTGGTTGCTTTTGCATAATGTTCTTCCTACTTTTGCCCCAAGCATCAACTTTCTCCATTTATCACAAAGAAGAGGAGGAGGGGAACAGTAAAGTTACTCAAAATGGGCCCAGCCCTACCTTTGCCCTCTTCTCACTTACAATTCTTCATGCTCCACATTTGTCAGGCAAGAGGCAAGGAGAAAGCTCTTCAGACTCCTAAATTCACTACTTTTTACTTGTTACAAGTCAACTAAAGTCAGGGAGCCATAAAGCACCAAATTCAAAACCACTTCTAACATCATACACTCCCCATTATCCAAATAAACTAACCTTTTTTCCAAAAAAAAAAATAACCTTGTTCCATAGAAAATTAACTTTTTTTCCCAAAAAACTGACGCTTTTCCAAATAAACTAACCTTGTTCCTAAAAAACCAACCATTTTCCTAAAAAAAAAATTTCTAAAAAACCAACCTTTTTCCAAAAAAAAGCAAAACTGTTTCCTCAAAAACCAACCCTTTTCCTAAAAAAGAGCTAAACTTTTTCCTAAAAAAAAACAACTTTTTTCCTAAAAACAGCTAAACTTTTTCCTAAAAAACTAACCTTTTTCCTTAAAAAACTAAACTATTTCCTAAAAACGAACCTTTTTCCTAAAAAACTAACGTTTTCACTAAAAAACTAACGTTTTCACTAAAAAACTAACGTTTTCACTAAAAAACTAACCTTTTCCCTAAAAAATAACCTTTTCCCTAAAAAACTAACCTTTTTCTTATAAAACTAACCTTTTCCCTAAAAAACTAACCTTGTTCCTATAAAAGTAACCTTGTTCCTTAAAACCCAACCTTTTTTCTAACAAACTAACCTTGTTCCTTAAAACCCAACCTTTTTTCTAACAAACTAACCTTTTTCTAACAAACTAATATAAAACTAACCTTGTTCCTTAAAACCCAACCTTTTTTCTAACAAACTAACCTTGTTCCTTAAAACCCAACCTTTTTTCTAACAAACTAACCTTTTTCTAACAAACTAACCTAGCATTCACACAAAAACCTTCACAAATTTACAAAAAATAAATTTATGAACCTAAAATTTGCATCCCGCTGAACAACCTATTTAAAAAAAAATCTCGGAAATACCTGCTCCAAAATTGAGAAATTAATGCATGGCGTTTAAATATAGCAAAAATGATTATTTTTTTTAAATTTGCACGGCTGTTTCTCAATTTAAATTCCAATTTGAAATTGAATCTTGATTGAAAGTAGATTGTAGAAAGTAGATTGTAAGTTAAGTTAGGTTTGTTGGAAAGTAAATAGAAAATGCTATTGTTTGGTTTGTTAGTGGGTTGAAGGGCAATTGAGGAAAGTTGGATGGGACGGGTACTAGCGGGATTTGATGGTCACCCGGGGACCGTTTTGTTAGACATTATTGTCTAGCGACAGCGACATTTCAGCCCAAGTCCAAAACTAAGGAAGCTTTTCATCGACTCCCTTTTCTCCAATTGTGAATTGCCCAATGAAACTAATATCATCAAAGTAAGGGAATTCTATTATTTAGCAACCAACTTCTNAGTCCAAAACTAAGGGAGCCTTTCATCGACTCCCTTTTCTCCAATTGTGAATTGCCCAATGAAACTAATATCATCAAAGTAAGGGAATTCTATTATTTAGCAACCAACTTCTGCAACTTCCACATTCTAACTGGAACTGCCTTCCAGCACTAGATTCTTACTGGAGAAAGTGGAGAAAACTGGAGAAAGTCGTCTTTTCTTAGTGGCGATTATCCAGAGATAACATCAACCTTAACTTTCTCATCCAAAACCATTGCTCCCCACTTCCAGCAATTACACAGCCTACTTAAAATACTCTACAACCACTTCACCATTTCTACCGCAAACAAACAACATAACAACGCACAAAACCTACTTACAAAAATCAACCCAAATCACAAAACTTTACGTCAAAAACAATAAATATGAAAAGTATTTTTATAGAAAACAACAAATACAAAACTTAAAAGAAAGTTGGACAGGAAGAAATTATTATTCATTCCCTCCACAAAAAAATTCTCCAACAGCCCACATTTCGGTTCATCCAGAATTGAGCATGTTAAAACTTTTTCCACGAACATTACTCTACATGTTTTGCGTTTTATTTGAAATTTTTGCTCAGTTTCACACTTTTTTCGGTCAGTTTTTTCAATATTTCCTTAATTGCGACAGCGAAATTTTGCTTGAACGACCTAAATTCTCTAGATATTATAACGCGTTCCAGGCTGCCGCTCAATTTTTCTCTTATTTTAGCTAAAAGTTCGCGTTCACGTTCAAAATTTCCGCAAATTTCGTAGAGCTCGGTTTAACTCTATCCTGAAAGCTCGGTTTAACCCTAGCCTAAAAGCTCGGTTTAACCCTAGCCTAAAAGCTCGATTTAACCCTAGTCTAAAAGCTCGGTTTAACCCTAGCCTAAAACCTGTTTTACCCCAGCCAAAAACCTGTTTTACCCCAGCCTAAAACCTGTTTTACCCCAGCCAAAAACCTGTTTTACCACAGCCTAAAATCTGTTTAACCCCAGCCTGAAACCTGTTTAATATCACCCTAAAAGCTGTTTAACCCTATCCTAAAACCTGTTTAACCCCAGCCTAAAACCCGTTTAACCCCAGCCTGAAACCTGTTTAACCGCAGCCTAAAACCTGTTTTACCCCAGCCTGAAACCTGTTTTACCCCAGCCTAAAACCTGTTTAATCCAGCCTGAAACCTGTTTAACCCCAACCTAAAACCTGTTTAAACCCTGCCTAAAGCCTCGGTTTAACCCAACCCTAAAACCTTGGTTTAACCCCACCCTAAAACCTTCACCCGTACCCTGAATGTTCGTTTTAGATACAAAGTTTGGTTTAGCCCAAAACTGGAAGTACGATTTAACCGTGATCTGAAAGATTGCTTTAGCCTTAACCTAAAGGTTAATCTAAAAGTTAACCTGAAAGCTAACC
>JABASL010001263.1:0-11546 GCA_019775825.1 Neanura muscorum
AAAAAAAAGGCTGGGCGCTGCTAATTATAATCACAAAATGATACGCCCGACCCGCGTTGCCTAGGGCAACATTATCTTTAACAGTTAGGCTTTGACGCCTAACGTTTGTTAGCGTTGCACAAGCAAACAGGGTATATACTTTTTTGCGCAGGTCTCTGTATTTCAAACACTAATTGAGATTATTAATTCCGGGCATTTGGTGATTCCACCGAAACAATAATTTTAGTTTAGGAGTAACTCTGGTGAGTGATTATGGTCTTGTCCGCCCTTTCATGCAACTACCATTTTAAAATCACGTACTGTCACGACAAGAAAGTCAATATTACATATTACGATATTATGTTAAAAAACATTGTTGTGCTTAAAAAATGATTAATATTTTTTTAAATGTTGACGTCAACAGATAACTGTTCCCTCCCCTTCGTCATGTGTCGTCATCAGTTTCTCAACCCCCTACCCTGTGTTGACGTCATTTCTGGATCGTCCCTTATGTAAAATTTCCACCCTACAATTTCTTTAGAGCAGACCCTCGCTTTCATCCTGAGTCGCCGTGTACAGTAATCCACAAAAGTATATGACAAGCAACGGATTTGTGATTTGGCACGGTAATGACAGAAAAACAATTCACAAACCTATACTTTTTGGTGAAAAATATATCGCCTCAAAATTTGCACTAGATTTTAACAAAGGATACAGGAGTTATGGGGGTGAAAGTTAATATTAATTTTGATTTTTTCTCAGCATATAGCAGCAGCATATTTTCAACACTAATATTCGGATTATAAGAATTATGGCGGCATTCCGCCGCGGCATTGCTACTTCCCAGAACCTTTTTATACACAGTTCAAGAAGTATTTACAGCGAAAACTTTACCCCAAAAGAAAACCTCTACATTCTGCAACTTTGTTTAGCCCGAGTCATGTGTTCTTTCCAGGCGACCAAAAAGTTCATCGACTTATTCCCCATCTTCAACGACCCTACGACTTTATTTCAGCTTTTGAAATTCGAAAACAGTCATCTTCTGGATGAAGGAATAGATCGTCGGGAATGGTGGGGTGGCCGTGCCACTGAAAAAAAGTCTACCCTAAATGTATTCAAGTTTTACTGAATCGGAGATCCCTGAAGTTTATTAATCTTTTTCCGTATTAATTCCAAACCAGTCCATGAAGAAAAAGAAGCACTTTAGACATTATGTGAATGATGTAGGCTAGTTTTAGTGCATTGTTGCCTATCAATACTCGATTACTCTTCAACAAAAACAAACACCGAGCAGAATCCAGAATCCCTTGCTTGTGAGCCCCGGCAGTTTACTTCGTCCTTTTGTCTTTTAGAACCTTAGACGGAAGGCCTTCCAACGTGTCTCCAGGCACTGCTTTCGCGCATGTTTTCCACATTGAAGAAAGTAGTGAAAGGCCGGCTGAATCCGAAGGATCTTGGTTTTGGTATATGTTTGGAAGCTCCTCCAACTTCCCAAATTCAAACCTCATCCACTTGGCCTGTCTCTACATAATTTCACATCAGAAGAGTTCTGGATTCTGCCCTTCCTGGTTCTCTTCTTCCGTTGTCTACATGCCCCCCGGGTCCTTATTGCCAAAAAATAAAACTTACATGACTAACTCAAAGTAATACGGCCTAAAATTACTGAAGCTAGAATCTCTGGCTTTGCCAACAGAAACCGTCGTCTGCAAAAACGTGAAGTGTTTGTTGAGTTTGACTGGAGAAAGTTACTAGTAGGGAAAGTAGACTTTGTTAGGACAGACAGTAGAAAAACACAACTACTGTGAGTTCAATCATTCAGAAGTCAGTTCCATTCACACGTGGGGAGTCAATCTCCACTTGAACTTTCCCTCCACTTTCCCGCCACTTTCATTCTACTCAGTCAGCTTAACCACTTAACTTTCTCTCGCCATTTCACGCAGGCAATGACAATTCTCAAATCAATTTCTCATCCTATTCAGCGAATCTCACTCAACTACTAGAGGACAACTTCCTGCTACAACCATCGACATTTCTGGCACACAACAGAGAAGAAAAAGAAAAAGCATTTCCAACCTTTGCTCTTCCAACCACTCCACGTCAAATGTAAGTATTCTCATTTGGATTTCTGTACACAAAATAGTAGGAATTTGAGATACAAATGTAAATTCGTTTCCTTCCGCTTCTATTCCTGGTGTGCTCTGCTCACCTGACATGAATTGCGACTTACATGACCGCTCTCCATCAATCCTTGTCAATAGGAAAGAGCGGCTGCAAGCTACCCTTTAACATGAGCCTCTCGGTACAGTTTTCGTAGCGCTAACTCGAAATACTAATGCAAAGGTTGATGGTAAGTAGTTGTTGGAGTGAGACAAATCCCAATTCCCATTGTGCTTTACTGAAGAACATGGCAAGAGAAAGCGTATTAGCGTCAAGTCCTTTGTCTCTCAAAGAAACAAAAGGTGAAAGTGTAGAAGAATAAAGGCCAGGTGGGAGTAAGCGGGAAACTTATAAATTTATCCTTTCCATTCCTAACGCTTACTTACGTATCGCTTTCCTATTCAGTCCGATTTCTACAAGCTTTACAACAAACTTCTTGCCGTTACAAAAATTCTCACACGATTGCATCCACTCTTCAAAATTATCCAGCTACCACTACATCTTCTAGATTTTTAGCATTCGGCATCAATATAAAAATTGATTAACAACTATCGGCCAGATCAATTTTATAGACGCATGATACAATTTAAGGATAAAATGTGTCTGAAAAAAAAATGAAAGTTATCAAAATCTGTCAGAATCGGATCGAATGCGAAAACATGTTTTTTTCAGTTCTTCATTCTTTTTTCCAATATGCAAACCCACTTATCTTTTTCACATGTTACCAATATGGATGTTGCTTTTTCTTGGTTGGTTGAGTGAGATAGAACATATTTGGGTAGAGAGAAAGCACAAGATTCATATTTATTCTCGAACCAATCTCGACACATGTGAAAGAACGAAAGAAATGTGCTGTTCAGACTTTTGAATCATGAAATCTCTTTGCCAAAAATTACGTCCTCTATTCCTTAATCTGGTTAAGCTCAAAACTGCGTAACTTCTGCTAAAAGATGCATTAGAAAACCCAAAGAGACGCGGCGCTTTCACCAGCACTAGTTGTAGCAAAGACATCGCGGAGAAGGCCAATTTATCTTACAAATTATATTAATAGACAAGAGTTTTCTATTGCTCGCTTGATGGCATTTCCACTCACTGCACAAACCAGAATTCATTGAGGACTTTACTGTGAGATCTACAGTACAGAAATATAATGATCTCTTGGTCCATGTTCAGAGTAATTTAAAATCGTGATTCGTGAGGGTACGGGGTGGGAGGGACTGCAAAAGGGAGTTGTATAGAATTAAAACGAGGGCTGAAATAAGTTATTTTAAATTCTTACACTTTACCGACTTTGTAAAATAATTTTAAATGTCTATTATTTAATGCGAAGAAAGTTGTCGGCTGCCCGTAAACATAGCCCGTTTAAAGGGGGTTTCTGTTGGCTTATTTAGGTGTATTAAGGCTTCATTTACTATGAGGTGAAAGCGTAAGTAGGGTGATTAGAGCGTGTGAAGAGTTCAGTTACAGTTTGAGCTAATTGAGAAGAAAGTTCACCTTCACTTGTCTCTCTGACTTTCCTCTCCTGGCATCCCTGCATTTATTTTAGTGGTGAGGAGAAAGTAGAGGCGGGAAGAAAGTGAGCTCGTAATTCGAGTATCTGATGAAGTGGAACATGATTCCATCGACGAAAAGAAAGAAAAAAGTAGAAGAAAAGAGTAAAAATGCTCTCACGAGACTACGTGTGAGGTTTAGGTGGAACTTGGAAGTTCTCTTTCCAAAAAGAAAGGAAAAAACGAAGGAATTTTTGGTAGTAAGAAAGTATGAGGAAGGCGGCATTAGAGAAGGTGAGAGAATGGAGAAAGAAGACCTAGATCCGAGATCATCAGCAAAACAAAAGGGAAACTTCTACTCTCACGTACAGAGCGTTTGTTTAACGTCACTTCAACCTGAAAGCTAACGTTCAATTAATATTTTTTGAAAGCCTATTGAGGCGTGTATGTCCCGGATAAATGGAATTAGCATTAAGAGCTTGAGTTTCTTAGGTAATTTTAAATTTAAAAAATTAGACTTCCTTGGAATGATATCCCAATTGGTATTCAGCGAAAGTAGCGAAAGTTGGTTTCTTTATGAAGTGCTTGAAGAATGCTCTGTATTTATAAGTCAGAGTAGTACCGTGTAGGAGTATGTGGTAGTCTGTCTTACTACTCATGTACGAGTACTTTATGATTTCCTTTGAAAAGTCCTATGCTCGACTTTCCACTTTCTGCTAAGGAAATATTTTTTATAACTCCCACACTCTCCCTAAACCAACAACTTTCTCCCCTGTCAGAATTTTTCCTTTTTAGTTTCTAAGACTTTTAGCAGACAAGGACAAAAGAAAAGAACGGAAGCACGTTTCTCTTCACTTCTTTTTCTTAAGCTTTCATCCATGCCTTCTATCGGAAACAGAACGCATCCTTCCCTGATTACCATTTCTTCAACATCACATTGTTAGCCGTGCATTTCAAAGCGTATTTGGTAAACCTAACTCTAAAACACTAATACTCAGTCACTTTCTTTTACTCACATTTTTATTCAACTTGTTTTTCTTTGATTTCGCTTCATTCTATATTATTGTTAATTTCGGAAGTTCCTGTTAGGCTTTGAGGGAACGTAAGGCTAAAGATAAGTGTAGGGTTCTCCAAATTTTTGATTATCGGTGAAAGTTTTAAACAAATTTACGAGAAAGCCAGACATCAAAGCGTTCTCTACCTTGTTGTTACATTTGCAAAAAAGCGAAAGTTTACTGCAAACCTTCGTTAATGACTAACAATTTATAAAGCCATGATTACAGAGCATTTCAATGAGGTTCAATGTGTCAAGTTATAGACGCAGTTGCTGTGTTTTTAGAACAAGTGATTAGGGCATAGCCAAGGAAGGTCAGAAATACTTGCGCTGAATTTTGACACACATTGTTGAAATTAAATCTAATCATGAATTTATCAAAGTGTGGAAATATGGATTGAAAAGAGGTGGATCGGATTGTTATTTTTGTTTGAATGGAATTTGGGTGCTGCAATAAGGAGAGACAAGGAATGTTGTTAAAAGGGTTATTGCTCAAACTTTCACATTTGGGCGGCGGGTAGGGGTAGCTTTGTGTGTGTTTCTGCTAGGGTATCTCCTTTGTTCTTTTCCTGTGGATAGAAAGGTTCCTCAAAGTCAAAACTTAGGCATTGTAATCCGGTTAGAGCTTACAAAGGGACTAGAAACGAAAAGAAGCTTTCCTTTTTTTTTGGGCAGAGAAAGCAAGAACTTTCTCTTTGCAAACGTTGTCCCATGTCGCACAGAATGTCACCAGGTTTTCTTCCCTTCTACGCCTCGTTCGTCATACTAGATCGAACTAGAACATTCCGCCAATAGAAAAACTCTACAACCGACAGAATTTCCAGCTCAGGCCTAAAATACGACTTATAGTTTTATGCCCTTTCAAAAGTTAGTTCTTTTCTAGCTTTTTAAAAAAAAAGTAACTCAATTTCAACATACTTTCTCTTCAAACTTCTACTGTAATAGTAGTATTCAACACTACTCAATTTTTACATTTTCTTTCATACATTTGCTTTCTCTATTTTATTCCTTCTTACTTATAACTGTACTTTTATTACTGGTGCTGGTGACAGTTGAATAGCATACAACTACTCTTTCTTATAAAGTGTAAATTGAGAAACGGAAACTTTTCTTCTAGTTTTGTAGCGAAAGTAGTGGAATCAAATTCATTCAGAATTTTTTAGTATCAGTATTTTACACTTTCGGTTTCACAACATTCTTTACGCTTACATCATTTTGCAGAAGGGTTCTCAAAAATTTCTTCATCGAAATAAATTTTTCAAGGAGCGGTATGTTACTTCAAGTTATCTAGCCAGACATGCCATAGAAAGCGACTTGAACGTGCAGCTCGTCTGAATTCTTGACAGCATTTTTATAAGGATAAGGTGCATTTCGTTTATGGACAAAAAGAGAAAGTGGATTAAGAAAACGGATGAACTTTTGGAAAAAAAAATTGGGTACTGCCAAGAGTGATATGCCATTTGTGTGGAACGTGACGTAATGCAGTCAATGTGAAGAATTTTATAGACCCATTCAATTTCGCGGAAAAACCATGAAATCCCCATGCACTTTTGCCAATTCGATTTGACCCTTGAGTCGACCTTTAGGTTTCATGAACATTTCATACATATTGAGGCGAAACGTCTACACACAAATCCAAGATTCTGATACACGACAGCATGGTTTAATTTGTTGTGGAAAAATGACTGATTTGAAAAGGGAATGGCGCTTTCTGTTAATTACTGCTGAAAATTCTTGAAATTTTAACATCTAATTTGACGCTTCGTGAAGGATAAGTCAACGTGTTCAGTGCGTTGTTGACTTCAGAAAGACGCATGAAAATCAGTTGGGTTTTATTTAGTGACAGGAGAGGACTGGTAGGATTAAATTCCAATTTGGACTAAAGAGTGTTATAAATTGGTTGGATGAGATTTGGGTTAGTTGTGAGCCTGGGAGACGTTGAGATGACAGGAAGGAAATTTTAAGTTTGCATGGCTTTAACCTTTCTCTCTTCCCTTCTGTAAGCCGTGTGTCTTTCTGAGTGAAAGTAGGTGAAAGTGATGTCGGGAGACACGTCGCCTGACTTATAAGAAATGGCTAAGAAAGGATTCCCTTTCCTTCGTCATCATCAGATAGGAAGAATATGACAGGACAGGATCAACCTTCCAGAAACTGACACCCAACCTTTTATAGTACCGAGTCTTACAAAATCCCAAGCTAGGCTTAATACCCCACTTGCCTCCTCTGTCGCCCACAACCTTATCACTGACCGCCAAATAGGATCCAACCGAAACTACATTTCAAGCTCCAATAAATTTCCATGCTGTTAATTTTGGCACTATGAACGAATCAAGGAATTTTTTGCCTTCCAGACTTCAGAAAAAATATTAGAAAGATTCACAATGAAAAATCTACACACCGAAGTAGAGCGCCAAAAAATCGCAATTCAAAAAAGTCACAGTACAGGGTGCCAAATAAGCCCTTCTACCCGATGTATTTCAAGAACGCCCATGCGCAGAAACATGTGCTACACACTGTTTTGGCTGGTATGCCCAAGGTAAGTAAAGCAAACGTACTCAGGTGAATATTCACCTGTGTACGTTTGCTTTACTTACCTTGGGTATGCCAATGTAGGTCTCTCGCAAAAATAACAGATCTCTGCGCATGCGCAGTTCCTGCGCGCCAGCACTGTGCTACAAGCTCCTGCAACAAGTTGGCGCTAGAGACTTGATTTTGCGCATGCGGTGTCGAGAGATATGTTGGGACTCTGGGAGCATTAATTAAAGTTTCCGGAAATTTGTTTGAATTTAAAAAAAACGCCCGAAGATTGCCCCTCAAACTTTTTTAGGTTTTCAACTTTTTTCTGTCAAAATAATTCTGCCGCCAAAACGAGTATGCGCAGAGATCTGAAATTTTTGTCAGAGACCCGGACGAGGATACCCTTCAAAACGATGTATTGTACATACATATTGCTGCGCGCGCACGTTCTGGAGGTGCATAGGATGAAAGGCATTATTTAGCACCCTCCCTGTTGCAAGATGCACAAAGAAATGTCCATAGCATGTGGTGCAACATTGAAAATTTTATAGAATAGTTATTAACTAAATAATTTTGTATGGGTTTGGTAGTTGTGACACAAATTGCCATCCTTAGCAAATGATTTTTCATACATTCTTGACTAGAATTACACATTGTGATCGTACACCGATGAACAAAAAATTGTGAAAAAATTTTGAGTGGGTTTGGTAGTTGTGACACAAATTGCCATCCTTAGCAAATGATTTTTCATACATTCTTGACTAGAATTACACATTGTGATCGTACACCGATGAACAAAAAATTGTGAAAAAATTTTGACTACGGCTTGAATCTTTTACATTAATGCTAAACATTTTGAAACAATTGGAACACGCCAGAAATATTGAAAATCTTTGAGACATTCAAATTTTCGCAAGAAATTTTCAAAATTTCAGACTAAAAATTTGTCGTGAATGATTGAAAAATAACTGAGAGTAAATCAAATGAAAATGGAACCTTTACCATATACACATTCTTGTAAGGAACTTTCTTTGATAGGAAATACAGATCAACCAAATTTAATAAAAATTGTTCGGAGATACATTTTCGGTAGCCACACGTGAACTTAAGTACCGTTATATTGGATACTTGGGATATACGTCGGGAGAAAGGAAATACATGGAAAATGNTAATAAAAATTGTTCGGAGATACATTTTCGGTAGCCACACGTGAACTTAAGTACCGTTATATTGGATACTTGGGATATACGTCGGGAGAAAGGAAATACATGGAAAATGTGTCGTTTTTTTAAAAAAGAAAAGTAAATCTAGATAAAAGTCTTGGTTGAAGGAGACAGTCTTCTTCCTCAAAATTCCAAATATTCATCATTCCCTTCGACATGGGAAATATAAATAGCCCTTTTTTCAACATCCAACTTTGACTAACTTTTTACTACTTTTCTCATTTCTACAAAGTATCCAAAACTACTTTTTGACTTTTCAAAAAAAAATGAAATACATTACGGGATTGCTTGACTTGTGCCTACGCGGCGTGCCATTGGACGAAATGTCTGTGCGCTATATGATAGGAGCCAAGATCTACAGTGGGGGTTCCTAGTATTTGTTCGGGAGAAAATTTGAAGCAATTTGTTTATCATCAGGAAGGGTTAGTGCGAAAGCTATGGCTAAAATAATCCCCTAAATTTCCCAAATATACAGAATCCGCTTTACTAGTTAACAACTTATTTAAGCGAGGTGACGTATTCGCGGATTTAATGGTATGTTTCGATGCGGAAAAATAATTTTTACAAAAAGAAAAAAAATGATCCAATTTTTTTACTCCCACTGTACAATTTTGGTATGGCCATGAAAAAAGAGCCTTATAAGAAAGCACAAATCTCCAAAGACCTTTTTCATCTTCGAGGAGATAAAGGCTCCGATCCCTTGTGCGTATTACTCCGACATTTGCATATGAATAGTCGAAAAGTCAGAGGAAGGAGCCAAAAAGAAAGTGTTGGAGGCCAAAAAAGAGCAAAAATGGTAAAGAATGTTCTTCGTTTAGAGAAAGTTGTGGAGAAAGTCCTTTCTTTGCCATCTTTGACGTCAGAGAAATAGTGAATTTATTAAGTCACTATTGTGTTTAGGAATTGATGATCCTTGGTGAGGTGGCGGATGAGCCTTGCTCTGCGGCCTTTTTGAATTTTGTATAGTTAAAGTTACAAAGTTTGTGCGGCGGCGGGAAGGAGGATTGTCGTAAATTCTGCACGCTCTCTAGTCTTGTCAATTCCCTTAGTTTCTCATTATCTCATCCTTCTTACATTTGTCCTCTCCACGTGTTTCTGGTTTCCTTGTTAAGGAAGGACACGCTTAACCGCTGGGCGCTACTTTTCAAAGTAAACTTTTGTATTACAGTGGTTGTGCTTGCCGAGAGGGCCAACCACTACGACCAATGCGAAAAGTTTTCTTCTGTGTACTAGAAATGGTTAGAAAATGACGGTGCATTGAAGTGCTAAACCTTTTTGCGTGCGGTTAGTTTTCAAATGTGAGACAATGCCTTTTGAAAAGTTTTGGAGAAAATGAAATGAAACCAAGTTGGAATGAATTTAGGAGAATGTTACATACAAAACAATTGAGACGATTTTGGTCCCGCAGAGGAAGCGAAGTCTAAAGGATGAAACTCAAAGTAGAGAACTTTATTCTTCTAACCGCTTCTATTCCTATCATTTCAAATCTGGCGCCTAGAAATCTAACATTTACGTATTATGGAAATTCAGGAAGTTGGGCAAACGCGAGAAAAAAACCGAGATTCAGTCCGAGGAAATAAACTCTTCACGAATACAAATTTCAGTGGTTGGAGAAACGCGTTTGGAATCTGACACGTTGCGAATAAACATATTGATTTTGAGAAGAGGGTAAGCTACCAGTGGCGTTGTTTGTTTTTAAATTGTATTTCTACTCCCCGAGATAAATTTTTCTCCCCGAGAAATTTCACTAACCGAGATTTCCAGGAAACCAAACTAAATATTCAAGTGAAAGTAAATGTTAGTTAGTTATTACTTGTAAGGCTAGTAACATATAAACCTTGTTTTCCAGCTTTAATAACTTATTGGTTTAATTTGTTTTAGTTAATTACTGAAATTACATCAAGCGCGATATAAGAATTAATGAGCTCCACAAAGAAAGATTCTTCTTACTGTAACTTTTTATTGACTTTCTCTCGCTGTTATGCCTTAGTGCATAAATTTGGTCCTTCCGTATCTAATAATTTACTTAAGAACGCTTGAGCTGTTGCAGATTTGAAAAGACTGGAAATGCAATTGATTTGGGAAGCTTCAAAGACTTTTCCAGCATTTGGACCATAACTTCCCCAAAGAGAAAAGAGAAAGTTAAGAAAATCGGGAAACAGTTTAACGACTTTGGACTTAGGAACCAAGCAAGCAACTGTTTTTAATTTCAGATTCAAGGCTCGAATTCTCTTCTCGTTTCCTTTCACTTGGAATTGAATATGCAAATCAGTCTTGTCTTCAACTTCATCTTAAAAAAAACAAAAAACGAAAAAAAATTTATGGATTAAAGTGAATACAAACAACTCAAACTTTAATTCAACAATTTCTTCTTACTTTACAGCAATATTCCTGAAAAAGATATACAGAGATTTTTAAAGCGTGTTCAAGTTTCTCCGCTTTCTCTTTCTTTATTTCGGTTTTCTGAGAAACTTGAAGCACAATTTCTGGATTTCAGAAGCAAGAGCAATGGGTTGGGCGGATAGTATGAGATGTCTTTAGATTGGCGTATCTCGTTTCCAGTTTTCGAGAAAAACAAAATGAAATGAAGGGAAAGTTGAACACGCTATAGAAAAGTCTCTGTAATGTAAATCTAGTTCATATTTTCATAGTTTCCTTTTTACAAGTTTTAATTAATTTTTTTCTTAATTTGCTCTTATGTAATTTGTTCCCATTTAGCGAATTTTAAAAATAGGGGTTTGTCAAACTCTGGTCAGTAGAAAGCCTAAACGTAGTTTTTTCAATGCTTTCGAAGGATTATGCCCACTGTCTACCACAAGTTAGTCAGTCGGAACGTTGTTTTAGTTGTGAAACTCAGAGAAGTATGTTAGCGTCATCGGACGACGTCGTGGAGGCAATGTCGTCTTAAAATCCCGCTTTTATCTTCCACCGGAAATAAAGTGAAGAAAGACTACTCAGAATGTCACAATAAATTGTCCCCACTTGCCAAGTTCCAAGAGGACCTACCCTACACTGTATCTCCACTACACTACCACTACACTCTACATAACTCCGGTTTCCCACATTTCTCCTTATCTTAGCCCAAAAAAAAGTTAAGTCCACGGGAAGAGAAAGTACTTTTGTCTT